>WBMV01001708.1:351957-364148 GCA_013396655.1 Campylorhamphus procurvoides | reverse complement strand
TGCTGGAGGGCCCTTAGTTTTCCCAGTAGGTCTGGCTGCAATGGCAATATTTAACATTATGCTTGGTATTGCCAGTACATAGAAATGCACAGTAATGCATCAGTGAGGACATTTTTCCATCTTATTTCTCAGCTCAGCAGAGATGGAAAGTGCATACCCATGCCACAGTCCAAAAGATAGTTTTGCCTAACCCAGTAAGCAGGGCTTTGTTCTATAACACTTACACAATCAGCACCTTTACAGCTGGTTACCAGAGCCCCACCAGAGTAAAGCATCTCATCCTTCCCTGAAATCCACATCCAAGCCTGCTACATAATGACACCATAAATTACTCCAAGAAAGAAAGGCTGAGTTGTGCCAGAAGGGCACAGGATCGTGAAACTCATCAACTTATCTAAGCATTGGCAACAGTAAAGAGGCACTGGGATGTTTTGTCTTCTAATTTAGCCCGGACTGTGATGTTTTTGTGGAGGACTGCAGAGGCTGGAAGACACAATTTATATTACATTTGTTGCCTTTTTTTTAAATTTTATTCGGATTGAAAAGAGAAGATCCCTCATTTGAACTCACAGCCAAAGCAGAAAATGCCAGTTTTCTCAGTGATACAGTACCTTCAGCTTTTAGATCCTTAGACCGAGGAATTGAAAGTTTCAATGTTTCCTTGAGACTAACAGCTGACATAAAAGTGTAATGCATCACATTTTGGTCCATTTCAACTACAGGAACGAAAGCCTCTTTTGGTGTTATTAGTTGCAGTGCTGCTGCTTTCTGAAATGACAAATGAAAGACTTGGGCAGACCACCTTGTGTAGCACACCAGCTAAAATATAACCAAGTTAATTTAAGTGGGGTGGAGTTTGTGCATTCATCTCAAATTCAAAGGAGCAAATGCTACAGTTGGACACAACCTATGACAAAACTTCATTAGCAGCCCACATGCCTTAATTCCCAAGTGGTATCTGAAACAATGAGAAGGAATTGCAGCACCTCATGGAGGTGAGTTCTCTCACCCACTGGCCCCTCTGCTTGTGGCAGAGGCAGTGGCTGAATGGGGGGAGTTTCAGGCACCATTTCAGTGTTCTTTCATTGGTGTTTGTGTACTCATTGTACGTCCTTTCATAGCAGGTTCTTGCACACAAGTGCAATACCGTGTGCCTGAAAGTGCCTGAAGAGCAGGACAACCACAGCAGGTTTCTGTGATTCTGCATTCTAGAAACATGAAGAATTGGATTCACATTTAAAGGACATATTACCTTCAGAAACATAACGTCATCATTTTCAGTCAGTGCCATCTCAATCTGATCTCTGAGAGACTCAATTTCATTCTTCTTATTTCCCAGAACTCCGTAAATATAATCAAACTTGTTACAAACTCTCTTCTCTTCATCTGCAATCGCTTTCATGATCTCATTTTCTCTTTCTTCAATTATAGCTCTAATTTCTGAAAACTCATTTCTAATCAAATCCTTCTTTCTGGAAGCTGTCTCCTGGAGCAGACAAGAACAGACACACAGGTCTCAAAAGAACAGTTTGTGAACAAAATACTCTTAGTGCTCCTGCACCAAAGCCTTTGAGGAACACATCGGCTTCTCTTACTTGACATGGGCAATAGAAGAGCTGAGTATTTCTGTGTAGTTTGTAAAGAAAATTGCTCCCTCACAAGGAATGGGGCCCATTCTCGGTGTCAGCACGTGGGGGTATAAAACACACAGTGACTCGTTTACTCCCATCTCCCTGCCCTGGCTGTGCCAAAACACCTCTTTTCTGTTCCTTCCCAATAACATTTTCTCCCGCCGATGCGATCTCAGCACTACAGCCGTTGTCACAAGGGTACAGTCACCAACACCACGCAGTGGCCAGTGTGTGCCAAGCAACCTGACAGCACTTGGAACAGTTACCAACTTACAGCAGATTGGCTTTTGTTTGTTTTCACAGTGCTCATTGCCTTAACAGCTCTTTCGTTCTGATTATGCAGCTCCGTGAGCTTCTTCTTCAGCATCGACTGCAATAGGAGAGATCAGAAAGTATTTCAGAGAAGCAATGCCATGTCTCAGCTGGGTCACCCTCACTGAAACAAGGACTGTGTTCACAGAAAGTTTTACATAACCATGTAAGCCTTTAGTACTATCTGTTTAAAGCCTACCTCTCCTTAAACCTTCCAGGATTTAAAAGCACTGTCCTGCACATGAGTGGCTTGTGGCGCCCACGCCCTCCCTGCAGCTCCACCTCTCCTAAAAGATAGGTCACACTGTTGACTCACTCCCTTGATAAGCACCGAGTGCTTTCATCATGCTCAGAATAAATGCCAGCTCTCAGGCTGGACTTTGGGCATGGAGTTAAGGCTACTGTTCACCCCTCTCATTTTGAGAATTTTATCACTCATGTGTGAATTACCTGTTCCGTTCGTTCAAGATGCTGCTGAGCTCAATCAGGGATGAGTTCTGCAGGTAAGCTGTACACACACTCACCGAACAGGTGGGAGTTTGGTCACCTACACTTTTCAAGCATGCTTTACTCACCTACCCTCTGATTTTCAGCTGCACTGTAAGATAGGAAGGCCAGGTTTCCTTTCCTTCTGCCCTATGAACCTCCTTCTGGCTTTTATCTATGTGCTGAAAATCTCCCTAGGCTACCTTTATAACTCTTTGATTCTTAAAAACATACACAGAACAACGTCTACAGCCCCTCAGTCAGCCTGTGGCACACGCAGTGAGTCCTGGCAGTGAGCAGCAGAGGAGGCTCAGAGTTCTGGGTGACACCTGGAGAGTGGCAGACCTCACTGCTCAGCCCAGCCCAGGAGCTGGCAATCAACCCCATGATTTTCCCAGAACCCTGGCCCTTGAAAAACATCTTGGAGAGAGGAGAAAAGGCAAGGAATGACTCTGAGGGTGTGCCTGAGTCCGCGTTGGAGGGGAGAGAACAGTCTGCCAAGGTCAGGCATATGATTTACAGTCCAAGACTCGGTCCAATCTCCCTGTCACCCTTCAGCCTCAGCCCCAGAGGAGCGAAGGGAGCTCCGGGTGTCCCTGGGAAGGAATTCCAGCCCCGGAGAGCAGCAGCCCCACCCCGCCGGCCGCTCACCTGGGCATTGGCTTTAGCCTGCTCCAAGGGGGTGGTGGGGCACAGCTTGTGCCCGAGCAGGCAGAGGGAGCAGATGCAGGTGCGGTGCTTGCTGCAGAAGAACTCGAAGAGCCTGCTGTGCGTGTTGCACTTGCGGTGCTGGAGGTCGCGCAGGGTCGGGCAGAGCTGGTGGCTGCGGAACGCGGGGCTCTCGTGGTGCGGGCGCAGGTGCTCGGCGCAGAAGGATGCGGTGCAGGTGAGGCAGGTCTGCACGGCCGGCACCTCCCGGCAGCTGTCGCAGTACACGGGGGGCTGCTCCGCCCCGCATCCCGCAGCCTCCCCATCCTCATCCTCCTCCTCCTGCCCCCCGGCCCCGGAGCGGCCCTGGAGCTGCTCCACCACCCGGCACAGCACCGTGTTCTTGTGCAGCTTCGGGCGGGTCGGGAAGGTGGCCCGGCACTGCGGGCAGCTGAAACCCTCCGACAGCCCGGCCCAGGTGAGGTCCAGGCAGGAGGCGCAGAAGTTGTGGCCGCAGGGCACCGTCACGGGGTTGGTGAAGACGCAGAGGCAGATGCAGCAGGTGAGTTCCTCCTCCAGCCCCGCCAGGCTCAGCTCCGTCTCCAGCGTCGCCATCGCCCCGTCCTCCGCTGCTCTCACCAGCCAGAAATGAAACTGGGGCCGGAGAAACGAAACTGGGGCCGGAGAAACGAAACTGGGGCGGAGGCTTTCGAGTAAACAACGTGTCCCATCCCCGCCCCGATGGGAGGAATGCCCGCCCCGTCCCGCAGGATGCTGCGGGCCGTGCCCCGGGGATACCGCGGGGATGCTGCGGGCTGTACCCAAGGGATGCTGCGGGCCGTGCCCCAGGGAGGCTGCGGGGATACACGGGGCACGGTGGGCTCAGCCCCCTCCAGGCACCACGGGTGGGTCGGGGCAGCGTCACCCACCGTGCCTGGAGACCTCAGGTTTGGTTTCTGAGCCAAAAGTAACGTCGGGTGCGGTGCCCACCCGGCAGCGCCGCTCCCCTCCCGAACCTGGCTCAAAGAGGACTCGGGACACCCCAGGTGTCACCGCCACCCCCGCAGGATCCTGCTTGATCCCCAAATCTCCCCACCGGGCTGCTCTGGGTAGCCTGGCTGCTGGAGATCAAATAGACGCACAGAACAGTTTGGGGTGGAAAGTACCTTAAAGATCGTCTGCTTCCAACAGCTGATGCTGATCCAGCGTTTTTAAAGCACACAGGTCACAGCCCTGGGAACGCGGAAACCACCTCAACAGAAGTGAAACAAAGGCTCATTATATTGTAACTTACCTAGGGAGTGTAAGGGGACCCTGCTTAGCCTGGGGATGACTTAGGAGGATGCGAAAGCCTTTAGAAAAACAAGATGTGCTAATTGGTAAGCTGTAATCAGAAAAATGCAAGGCCAAAGATAAGAAAGAAGAGCTGGGGATTTTTAAGCAAGGTAAGAAACTCAGATGCTGGAGCTCTCTATCAGTAAAACCACAAACCCACAAAAATGTGAACTCATAAAATGCAATTTAAAAGGTGTCTTGCAACTAGTACCCTTAGTGAAATTTACTATATAAGCTGACCAAGATTTTGTTTCTGAGAAGTTGCATTTGAAGGGTGCACACTCTGTCTACTTCCCACCAGTATTAATAAGGGTACTGGGGCAGTCCAGCTGTGGGTCAATTCCTTTGACTCAGAAGGTACTTTCTCAAATTTTCTTTTCCTCAGTCTGTTGAATAATCACTGTTTCTAACAGGAGCATTGATGCTGATACTTCTAACTTGACTCCAAATCCTTCCAGTGGCCTCTTCCTCCTCCCTCTTCTGCCCTGTCTGTTGGTGTCCCTGGGACATCCTCAGGGCTCTCTATACTTCACCCACACTGGCATGATGGATAAAAGAAAGCAGCCTGGCACAGTCTGTGGCCTCCCAGTAATTTAAACAGAGCCTGGTGTTCTGCAGCAGCAGGAGCCGTGTGCTCTTGACTCTCATCCAGTGCGCAAAGGACACCTTGTGCGAACTACTGAGGTTCCTTTTAATATCATTAAAAAGTATTAGCAGGCAATCATGTTGGCATTCATCTTTTTGGACTCCCAAAAATGTTCACGAATTGTATAAAGCCCTCAAAAGAGGCAGTGGTGGGTTGTCTGCTACAAATGAAATGAATTCCTAGCCATTTCTTTTGTAAGACTGAATTCAATCTGGATGGTCACTGCAAACCTACCTCACAGAGATAACATGAACTTCTACCTCCATCAGTTATCATTCTAATCTTGCAACAGCCCTTCAGGATAAGGTGTGGAGGGGCCTTGTGTCACAGGGCTCTGACTCACTGCTTAGGAACAGATAGAGGTGCAGAAAGGACAACAGGAGACATGTGGAGCTGCAAGGCTGTGACAGGAGCAAAAGTTCAGGGATCAAGTCTCTCATGCACTAGAGGGTGTTTTTTTTCCAGATGGGCATGGTGCCATGCACTTACAGCATGGTTGGGATGGGCTCAGCAGGACTTTGTAACTGCTGTCAGAGGAAATGCAAACACCTGAGGGTACCTGAGAGGTGGTGGCTGACAGTGACTGCAAAGGAACATTCTTAGAAAGCTGCTTTGTGCACGTGTTACTGGAGGTGGGACAAAGGAGTGGCTCTTAATGTCTACATTTTTCATTTTTCCGTAGGGAATGAACTCCCTGGGCTTATTTGGACTAAGCCACCATCATCTTTCAAAGGCTCAGTACCTTTACTATTACCTGCAGCACTCATCTGGTATCTGATACAAAGGTATGCAAATAAAAAAGGTAAATAATACGCCCTCGCAATTGTAGCTCTTTTCTAGAGCAGATCACAGGATGTTTAGAGCTCAGGTGAGTAATTTAAGTTCCCCGTTGTCAGAGGGCTTGAAATTCTGGTTTTGAGGAAGCCAGACCACTCCTGTTGTCTAAAAGACAATAATATTTTAACATTACATAGCTACTGAAGTTATTACTCTCTTTGCTTTGCAGTTACTTGAGAACTTCCTGTGGCCCTGAACTAAATCTAACCAAAATGCACTGCAGGCAATGGAAAAAGAGGTGAGCCCTAAATGAAAATAACATCTGTATGACAATTATATGGTTCTAGACAAACCCAGACACTTAAATAGTTACTGAACAGTACAAGGTTGTATTTTATCTTTTGATCAAACCATTCCAGTTCTGCAGCTCACAGCAGCAGGACACAATATTAAAGGGCAAAAACCAACAGATCTGTGTTAGACTAAACAAAGTCTTCCTGTATTACATTAAAAACATACCCTAAGGGAAAGAAAAAAGTAGTTTTCTTTTGGCATACTTTTTTTTAAAACAATTTATTAATAACATCCACCAGTGCACCTGCCACCCTCAGAACCAGAAGGCAGCATTTCACAAAACAAGTCTGTACAATTATGAACATTTTTTCACATTTTAGATGGCTCCATTTTCAACGCTGGATCCATTAACTGGAGGGTCAACAATCAGTCTTGGCTCTATCAGTGCATCCCAGCTTTCAGTTATCTGAAAACAAACCACACACAACACTCAGCAGGTACCAACTACACCAGCACACATAATTTCTCTGTCATTACTCTTTTGTCTGAACAATGACACTGCTGAACAAAAATCACAGCTCCTCCTGTGATTCCTTCATCCTCTTGATGAACCTCAACCTGCCTGATGTCCTGGGTAAGGGAGGATGCAGGTAAGAACAACAGTGCATGAAGTGAATAATCTTGGAAGAACTGCTACTCTGTGAGGCATGATGTTCTTTATTAGCCAAAAGAAAAATCTGCAGTTTGGCTTTGACCCCAGTTAACTGAGTAACATGCAAGAAGAGATTCTTGTGATCATGCACATTTCTGCTGGAAAAGAACAATTATTTTTGCTTCCATTTATTTTAATCAGCTTATTCCCATTATTATAAAGGCAATCTCCCTGAGATGAGCAGAGCCATAAGGCAGGGCAGGTATCAGCTAGGCAGAACTGGTAGCAGGATTCAAAACAGGACCCCCATACCTTGGTGTCCTGAGGGACGGCGTACTCGATCAGCTCTGCCCCATCTGCAGACTGGTACACCAGGTCGAATTTCCCTGGCTCCTTTGCAACTTCAAAAACAAACACACAAGCTCAATTAACTATAAAAAACAAACAAGTTTAAATGTTTACCACAAAAGCCAATTTGTTTTGGTTTTGGTTTTTAGTTGTGTGTCTGGGTTCATATTCTAACAAAAAAATCTGAGGTAGAACTGCATTCTGCACACCAAAACAAGGGTGATTAATATGATCACATGTATGAAAAGGATAATCAACAATATGTTGCTTAAGCTTGAGAAAAATATTCATAGACAATTCATTAATTCTGGCTTCAATGGCAACTGCAGGACACACACTCAGTTTCAGAAACATCCTTTGTTTCAGGTCTCAGGAACTGCACCCTGTCCTTGCAGGGACTCATTTCCAATCCACTGAAGGCAGTGGCTTCACTGATGTTGCAAAGAGTGGCATAATGGTCTCACATCTTCTCTGTAATTCTCTATGATAAATTTTTTTGAGAAAATGAAACCACAGCAGAGGTGAGGTACTGACCACTCACACTGACTGAAGAAATTCAATTCTGTAAATACCTGTAAACGTGTATCTTCAGTTCACCCAGCAAGAGTTAGAACTCCTCAATTTAAACAGGCTTTCTGGGGAGGGAGTGAGGAGGGGTATGATGACAATGAACCTGAGGAGACTGGGAATGCTCCTGACACATGAGGTGTGCTTTGGACTAACTGCTTTCCAAGTGACAACAAGCATTGGTGTCCCAGGGTACGTACCATGTCCTGCTGGTGATGAAAGGATCTCAAGCTCAATCTGTTTTTTATCAGCATTCCAACCAATTATTTTTGCCTCCTTCATGAAGCAACAAGAAAAGAATCAGGTAAGACACACCTCAGCACTGTGTAACTATCCCATATTTACAGCCACTGTGGGACTTGATCACTGCTAGAGGACATTTGGCTCTCAGGTTTTCCTATCTCTATGTGTAAAATCTGCAGAGAATTTAAGCTCAGAAATCTGCAGCTACTGGCATCACTAAACTCAAAGCTTACTGATTGTCACTGGTTTAACTCGGTACTTACTCAGAAACCAAGTTATTTGAAGTAGCTACAAAATTTTACTTGCACCAGTTTCAGAACGTGCCTTGACTTCAAACCACAGTAGACTCAAATACAGCTAAATTTTCTACCTGAAGGTCTGCATTTTTTGTCATCTCTAAAATATTAATGATCATTAATAATGCTTGCAGTTGGGTTGTGGTTTGGGTTTTTTAATAATTGCTACACCTTTCAAGTTTTCAATCAGTTTTGGCTTCTGGGGTTTTCATTTTTACTGCTGCACCAGGAATAGCCTCTGGAACCAACTGGATGCAAAGGAAACCACTGCACAACCTCAAAATATTAAGCCACACTTCACTTATGATACTTCTGTGAGTGAATTAAGGGAGGAAAGAAAGCCAGTACCTTATAGTCTGAAACTTCAGGACTGTAATTTTCAGTTAGCTCCAAGCGCTGTTGAAAGAAATACAAATAACAGATTGTAACTTTCCCCAATCTTTGATGATTCCACCAGTTTTTTCAGCAAGAGGAAAGTGCAAGAGCCAGGTCTTCCACTCCTGGATCCTAATGCTGATCACAGAGCCAGGTAGACTTCCAGGATTCACTGCTCCAAAGATTTATGTTCAGGTCAGGCTGTGTGAGGAGATCAGGGAGATGGAGCCCAGCCTCCCCAACTGCAGTGATTTCATTTTCATGTACTTTTTTTGCAGTGAAATGTTATTATTTGTATGGTAAGATTTGCAATAATATTGTAGAAACAGTATCTGGATAAATAACAGGTACATGGAAATTCACACTGAAATGATAACAGAGACATTTCTTTGTGTTACACAAATAGAGAAAGTCTAAAGAAATGCATTTAACTTATGCACAGGCTCCAAACCTTTGTAAAAATCAAAATCAGCCTTTACAACAAGGGAATTTTTAGAGAAATATTAGATCAGAAACTTAAGAGTGGCCCAAATGCAGCAATTTTCATACCTTAAAGGCAATCTTTTCTCCCACTTGGGGTGGAGCAGCTAGAAGAGGTAACACACTATAATCTCTCTTGGGAGTCTCCACGGGATTCTGTGAAACAAACAGTAACCCATTGATTTAATGACTGTGTTAATAAAAACAGAAGACCACGTTTATGGTGTATGGATTGTAGGAAGCTCTGAGAAGAGTGGGGTACATATCTGAGTGCTTTGTTTTGGGATGTGTAGTACAGTCACTTATATACAAACATTTCCTCAGGCTGCTAAATTGAGATACAGTAAATAACATAGTTTACCCTTAGATTTATTAAGATCAACCTTTATCCCACTAATCTACTTCTGCTTTCATGAATTACTCTCATCCTGTGGACTTTTTGTATAGTTAAAGCTGCAAGAGAAGGTGACCTCTGGCTGTGTGAGTCACTCACCTGGACATGAACAGAAGTGTTTGTTGCAGATTCATTTAACTGCCTCTGTTTCTGGCCTTCAGTGCTGTAGTTATAGAAGAAGGCAGGGTTTGCTCCTCTCCCGTGGCCTTGGCCCCTCATCATCCCACGAAACCCACGGCCCCTAGGTACTCTCCAGAAGTAATCCTCTCCTGATCCACGCCCCCTTCCACGGCCTGGGCTGGCAAATGCTCCTTGGATGCTGGCTGGCAGCTGGTTAGTACAGTTCCTTACTATGGAATTACTCAGTCCAGCATCTGCCACGGGTTTTTTAGTGACAGGTGTGTCTGAATCTGAACTGTCAGAGTCTGACGAGGAGCTCTTTGCTTTGGGAGCCTTGGTACTGGCTTTTACAGCCACATTAGGAGGCAGAGACTTTTCCTTTGCAGTGCTGTCTTGTGCTGGTGTCACCTTCTCATCCTCTGTACTCGAGTCAGAATCTGAACTAGAAGACTGGGATTTTTGAGCATTTTTACTAATTGCAGTCTTAGTCTTTTCCGTGTTAGACTTTACAGTCTCTTTATTAGTTTTTGCATCAGAATTTGCAGCAGGTTGGGATTTGTCTTTGGGAAGTGTCGCCACTACAGGTTTATGGGAAGGTTTATTTTGCTTTGTGTTTAATTCACTGCTGTCACTGTCAGACGATGTGCTGGAGGAATCTGAAGTTTCCACCCTCTTTTTTTTAGACTGTGTTGTGATCTTTTTGGTGCTATTTTTACCAGAATTTAGAGGAAAGTCCTCATTTTCCTGTTCTAAAGCCATCTTTGCCGCAGCAGCCTTTGTCTGCTTTTCATCCTTCTTTTTTGTTGCCAACTTTTGCTTCTCCCTCTCTGCTTTTTTAAGCTTTTTAGAATGGGCAGTAGAGCTCTGTTCCTTACCTTCTGTGAGTCTGTTTCTTCCACTAACTTCTTCCTTTCTTTTTCTTTTCGTGTACATTTTTTGAGAGTCCCAAATATCTACAGAGCTCTCTTCCCTACAAGAGGAATCCTCGAGATTATGCTTGTCCTTTTTCTTTTTCTTTTTATGCCTGTCTTTATTCCTAGAGAATTCTTCCTCATCCTGCTTGTGTCTGTGCCTTTTTTTGTCTTCTTTTGCTGTATAAGTAAAGCCATCATCTTCCTCTTCATCGTCATCTGCAACTATGTCTTCCAATTTTACTCTGTCAAAAAAACCCAAACATAATTAATACTTTTTCCTACACATCAGCAGCTCAGGTAAGTTGTTGTGGAGCAGGGAGGTTCCACCTGTGCATGGGACAGTCTGGAGGCTCCCCCATGGGCACAGGCAGGTGTTGGGGCAAGGCACAGGAGTGTTCCCCTTCCATCCTCAGGGACATTCCCAACCCCTTGGCTTGTTTTCCAAGAAGGGCCCATCCCCATGTTCCAAGCCCAGGAGGGGCCTCACAGAATCCCAGACTAGGTCAGACTAGAAGGGACCACAAGGGGTCATCTGGTCCAAACTCCCTGCTCCAGCAGGGCCATTCCAGAGCACATGGCACAGGAGTGTGTCCAGATGGGCCTGGAGTATCTCCAGTGAGGGAGACTCCACACCCTCTCTGGGCAGCCTGTTCAGGGCTCTGTCACTTCACAGGAAAGTTCTTCCTCATATTCAGGAGCTTCCTGGGCATCAGTTTCTGCCTGTTCCTCTTGTCCCACTGCTGGACACCCCCGGACAGAGCCTGGATACTGACAGGCACTGATGAGGTTTATATGTGGGATTGGCTCGCTCCTGTCCTGGTACCGGTTCCTGTCCCTCTCCTGATCCTGTTCCTGCAGTCCTGGTCCCATCCTGCCATCCCAATCCCATTTCCAACCCATTTTCACTGTCCCGGTCCCATCCCGCGGTCCCTATTCCTATCCTGATCCCATTCCCGCTGTACCCATCCCATTCCCATTATACCTGTCATCCCGTTCCCATTCCTGCTGTCCCTATCCCATTCCCATTCCCACTGTCCCGTTCCTGTTATCCCTTTCCCATTCCCACTGTCCCATTATCCCTGTCCCTATCTTGTTCCCACTGTCCTGTTATCCCTGTCCCTATTCCATTCCCACTGTCCCTGTCCCATTCCTGTTATCCCTGTCCCTATCCCATTCCCGTACCCCTGTCCCTATCCCGTTCCCTCATTCCTGTCCCCCCTGTCCCGTTCCCATCCCCGTTATCCCATTCCCCCTATCCCATTATCCCATCCCCGTTATCCCGTTCCCATTATCCCAATTCCCGTTCCCCCTATCCCGTTCCCATTATCCCATTCCCGTTCCCCCTATCCCGTTCCCATTATCCCATTCCCGTTCCCCCATTCCCATTCCCACTATCCCATTCCCATTCCCATTCCCATTCCCCCCATCCCATTCCCATCCCCACTATCCCATTCCCCCTATCCCATTATCCCACCCCCGCTCTCCCGCACCGCAGCGAGTCGTTGTCCCGCACCAGGCGGGCGCTCTCCGCGGGCGGCAGGAGCGCTCCCTGCAGGAAGAGCCCGAGGCGGGCGCGGCGGCTGAAGCCGAAGCGGTGCCGGATGATGCTGAGCAGGTCGGTGACGAGGCGGGCCTGGCCGGGCTCCAGCAGCAGCCAGCACAGCGCACAGCCC
>WBMV01001708.1:223103-351344 GCA_013396655.1 Campylorhamphus procurvoides | reverse complement strand
GATGAGGATAGGCATGGGGATGGGGTAGGGATGGGATGGGATGGGAATGGGGGTGGGATAGGGATGGGGTACGAATGGGGACAGGAATGGGATGGTTCCGGCGCGGTCCGGAGAGAAGGGGCGGAGGAGGCGGCGGGAGCAGCCAAAAAAGCCTTGTTGCTGCCTCTCCAGTGCCGCCAGCCCTGAGCCAGGACATAAGGCAGCGGGAGTTTCAAGGTCTGTGCTGGGGGAGTGACTGTCCCGGGGGGGAATAGTCTGGTTGCTTAAGGTGACCTGACTCCACTGACTCTGCTTAGTTTAGGAGTGTATCTTGGGTGTATGTAGATATCAGACCTGCATTTGGAATAATAGAATTAACCAGGTTGGAAAAGGTTCTGAGATCATCAAGTCCAGCCTTTGATCCAGCCATCGTGCTAACTTTAGACCATGGCACTAAATGCCAGATCCAATCTCGCCTTAAAAACCTCCAGGGATGATGAAACAACCACATCCCTGGGCAGCCCATTCCAATTCCTGAGTGCTCTCTCCATAAAAAAGTTCTTCCTAATACCTAACCTAAACCTCCCCTGGCCCAGCTTAAAGACTGTGCCCTCTCGTCCTGCTGCTGGTCACCTGGGAGAAGAGACCAACCCCCTTAGGGACTGTAAAGTGATTTGATCTCTCCTCACACTCAGGTCAAAGGTTTGGAGGCTGGCTGGGTTGGTTAGAACAGTGCTGGTAACCCAGCCAGGGGTCCCAGGTGACATTCACTTCAGAGCTGGACTCTGTGGGTCTCTCTGGGTCCCTTCTGTGCACACTGCTGACCCTGAAACTGGTGTGAGTTATTCCATCCTGGCCAGTGGGGTTGTGCTTTTAGCTCAGGCCTTGAAAAGACTTTAAGTGTTTCCTGATAGAACAAATTAGCCCAGTGACTGGGCTGTTATTTTGGCAGCAACTCTAACACCAGGCTCTGATAAGGAAGCACTTAATTACACACTTAGCTTCATGCATCGATGATAACTCAGCTGTGCGTGGGGGTGTAAGTATAGGCAGGTTTCTTACAGTATTTTTTTTTATGGAAACACTTCTAATTACCACACCCAAGATTGAAATGTAATGTTTTGGAACAAATGTAGTGGAATGGCCAAATCTGAGCCTTTTTACCTAGGTGATTTGTATTTCCCCCCAAGGTGCAGTTCTGAGGCAGTCCCAAGAGCCCAAAGAGCTGTGGGGATATGTGCAGGTTCGGAGTAAGGCCCACATGTTTTGGTGGCTCTACTATGCAAATAACCCAACCAAAGACTTCACAGAATTACCTCTTGTCTTGTGGCTTCAGGTAAGTTTTGCTGAAAGACACCTAAGTGATAATTCTTTCCCTCCGTGCCTGGTTCAGTTTGAGTGGTATCTTGCAGCCCTACAGAAATGGGACTGAAAGTTGCCCAATTCTAAGTGACTCACCCTGTGAATGAGGTGTTCAGCTTGGGAAGGAGCATTCTGCAGTTGTGGGGTGTCTTCAACTGTTCACCTTCCATCAATTCCAGAAACAGGTTGTTCTTATCTTTCATACAACAGTAGTAATTTTTGTGCACTGTAGTGCCACAGCTCCTTTCCTGGAGAGCCTGCAGTCTAAACAATGTTCAGAGAGAGAGCAGTTGAAATAATGAGAGATTTAAAACAATTTCTAAATGGAAACAAGTAAGAGAGACTAACTGTTTAGAGATTGGTACCATTCAATCACAGTTTGATAAAGGCAGTGGTGTGTTCTCCACAGTCACTTCAGCAGTACATTTCAGAAGATAATGTTTAATGTATAATCACTTTGAGGACTTGATCTCTTTCTTTCTGGGTTATTTCATCAGGGTGAAATGCACATGCTGTACATGCTGGTTAAGCTAATGACTTGCAGACCCCTGCAGATCACTAACTTTTCCATTCAGTATTCAGGGAACAGGGTTTTGAAACTGTGCTCACATGCAGCTTGTCAGATGCTCTCCCAAGTGGGTGACTGCTTCTCTGTTCAATTCTTGCTTTCAGAAATGGGATGTGTGCACATAATGAAAAATGGGGAACAGAGCCTGCTCTGCAAATTAACATGTAGTGCAAAAGCCACCTTTATAAATTTACAATCTGTCATTCTACTTCCTGGCTCACTCTTATTTTTCTCGTGTCTGTTATATACCATGCTGCCTTTTAACTTCTTTTCATTTGGTGTTTCCCCACAGGGAGGTCCAGGAGCTTCAGGCTGTGGATATGGGAACTTTGAAGAGATTGGTCCATTAGACAAAGAGATGAAACCAAGAAATACAACCTGGGTACAGTCAGCTTCTAATTACTGATTGCAAATGTTTCTTTGCTTGTGTAAGCAGATGATTGCTATGCAAAAACACACAGAACAGTTTTCATTTAAAGTTCGGTAAAACTATAATATTTCACCTTAAAATAGTGTGGCTAATATAAATTGGCTTGTAGGGATAACTTTGTTTAGAACTGAAGAATACACCTCTTAATTTGATTTGCTGAAATATGTCTGGGCTTCCCTGAATTTGTGAAATGCAGGTGTCTGGGGCACAGAGAGCAGGGGAGGTGTAGAAAGTGTCATTTCAGATCACAGCTTCATTGTGTGCAGCCATAGAGCCTTTTCTGGATGGCTGGCAGTGTAAAAAGTATGGCTTGTAATTAGAGGTCCAGTATGGCCTTCAAGGGAAAACAAATTACAGCTGCCTGTGAAGGTGGAAGTTGAATTAATGAAATGTATTTGTGCTCTGAGCTACAAATAGTCTAAAGTACTCTGGAGTTCCCCAGGTTGCATGGGTGACCTGCCCTGGGATCACTGGGGTGTTTTGGAGACACTTCTTGTTGCAGATTGGGCAAATTGAAAGACCTTACATTGTACCTCTGTGAGCTTTGCTGCAAGCTCTGTGCTGAGCTGCTGATTTTATTTTCACAGGTATAACTATACAACAATAGCAACCTCACAAAAGCCCAGCAACCCAAAAGAGAAACCCTTTCTTTAGAAGAAAACCTTTATTTTGCTTTCTGACAAAGTCTCACCTGTACCATTCTCTCTTTTTGGACTTTCACCAAATTTTTCTGCACGTTCTTTCAGCTCCAGAGATTTGCTGGCTCAGTTAATCATTTGTGCCATCAAAACTTAAGTTTTTTGCTGGGGTTTAACTGAGGTTTCATACAAACCTTCTTTCTGCTTGTACAGTTGCAGGCAGCCAGTATCTTGTTTGTGGATAATCCTGTGGGCACTGGATTCAGTTATGTGGATGACTGCAGCTTGTTTGCCAAAAACCTTACTATGGTGGTTTCTGATATGATGACTCTTCTTGGAGAATTCTTCAGTTGTAGAACAGAGTTCCAGGTAAGTGAAATGAATTCTTGTTTAGCTTTTTATTTGTCTTTGCTTTTAAATGGAACTCAGGAAGAAGTAGTGACTGTATTTCCAGATGGGCAGTGTTTGCTCCTAAGTAGTGGCTGGGAAGACTCAGTGTAGGTATCATCACTGCTTCTTATTTCTCACAATTCAGAAGTTGTGTCTGGACTTTGGGGTTAGTCAGGTAAGGATTGGGATGGATTATTGTCTGTTGGGTGATCTGAGAAGCATAAGAAGAATCCTGAGTGTTTGATAGCGAGAGGTGAACAGCCAGTGCCTGGTTCTGTGGGATGTGGGAGGTGATGTAGGAGGTACCTTCTGCCCTCTGCCCAACGAGTTCCTTGTGTGCCTTCTCTCTCTCCAGACCATCCCATTCTACATATTTTCTGAGTCTTATGGAGGTAAAATGGCAGCTGGTGTTGCTTTAGAGCTGAACAAGGTAAGCAGTTGGAGGATGTAGTTTGCTTTTCACTTGAAAACGTGGTGTTCCACAAGTACTTTTATTTTCTGGGATGCACTGCCCCTGTTGCCTAATTCACAATGCTACTTAGCTTTTTCACTTAGAGAAAATGAATTCTAGAGTCATGAATATCTAAGTAAAAGTTGCTTTTTTGTTTGTTTTTGGTTTTCCCCTTATTTACCAAGGCTGTTCAAAAAGGGACCATAAAGTGCAATTTTATGGGGACTGCTCTTGGAGACTCATGGATTTCTCCTTTGGGTATGTTTAAAATCCTCAGATTGTGGGTGCTTTGTTGTTGTTGTTTTGTTTTGTTGGTTGTTTTAATCATTCCATGAGTACCTAAAGTCAAAAATGCCCTTCCTTCCTTAAGGGAATAAATTTCACTGATTAATGCTTAGGGGGTTAATGATGTTGCAGGATTTGTAAAGAGGCTTCTCTGTGGTGCATCATCTTAGGGCTAAACTGAGCTGGCAGTACCTTTTTACTGATTCATTCATCTCCATAAATTTTTGCCACAATCATTGCTGCCACAATAAAAGTAAGTTAAATCATATGTCAAAAAGTTCAATGTTTGAAATCTGTTCTGTTTCTTCAGACTCTGTGCTGTCTTGGGGGCCTTACCTTTACAGCACTGTAAGTACCTTGTTGACCTTTTGGTCCTCACCTGACCACTTGTACTGCCATACAGTATAAATGGATGTTGAATTTTAAGGCTACCTCTTACCCAGAATAAAACCTCGAAAGCTGTTAGCAATAAATGAATGCAAAATGATAATTAAAGCTGTCTTTCTTTGTTCTTGTGTTCCAGTCTCTCCTTGATGATAAAGGTCTGGCAGAGGTGACTGCTGTTGCCAAAGAAATAATGGATGCAATAAATAAAAATCAGTATGGGCTGGCCACGGAGCTGTGGGGCAAGGCTGAAGGTGTCATCGAAGAGGTGAGATCCTTGACCAGCATTAGTAACTAACTGGTGCCTGGGGCAGCACCTGATTTCAGGTTATCCTTCCTAGGAGCACTGAGTTGGCAGGAATTCATTTTTGCCAGTGTTTGTGGCTGATGTAAAGGAGCTGTTTGCTGCTGTGCACCACTGTGTGATTGAGTGGGTAGGACAGTCCTCGTGGGCTTGTGTTGCACTGAGGTTTCAGCCTGGCAGTCACTTGAACAGATGCCTCATTGTTAGCATGCAACTAGTCCTGGTGATTTCAGAACCCAGTTTCAAATGAAGTGAAAGCTTAATATTGAAAACAGCATTCAGTGAGACACCAGTTTCAAGTTAAACACAGATCTGTTTGAAGAACTATAATAGGTGCAGAGGATGGAAAGGAACCTCCAGTTATAGCCTTTTACTGTGAGTCACATCTTTTTCCTTAGCAAGTTCCAGCTAAAAGGATTGGGAAAGTTTTGCTCTTGTCTTTCCTGTTAAAAGGTTGCTTGAAATCTTGTTCTTTTTAACATCTCATTGTTTAGTACATATAAGGCTCTGGCTTCCTCAAACAGAAAGGCTGATCTGGAGCTACTTCCTTTTTTTTTGCTCTTTTTGGGGCTTGATTTTTTTTTTTTTGGTGGTGGTGTTGTTTCATAACTGACAGTGCCTTGCTCATAGCTGGTTTCACTCTTGCTGTTTGTAAAGAACATGTGGCTCCTGTTTTCCCTTTCTCTTCAAGCCTGCTCATCTTTTCCTCCCTGTTGTGATGGTGCTGGCAGGTGAAGGCACTGCTTCCTAGTTCTTCTGGGGTTGCTCTTGTGAACTGATTTCTGACCTTGCATCAGAACTTTAAAAATTCAAAACCTGAGTAAATCAGGACTCCTCGAGTGGCAACACTGATCACACGTGTCCTTTGGATGCAGGCAGCCATTCTGCAGTTCTTGGACACATCCAGATGCCAGCAGTTCCAACAGAGGAACTTGGCTCTTGAGGAAGCATTTTAGATTTTGGAGGGTTGTAGTTTGGAAGGATGTTGAGGCAGCACCAGGCTGGACAAGATCTGGCAGCAGAGACTGAAAGCATCCCCTGGCACTGCAGCTCTCTGGAATGAGTAATGAGAATCCCCAGTCATTTGTGGGGTGTAAGGCTTCCTGGAGCTTCACAGGTGTTTTGGAGGAGTGAGTAGTGTCTCTGGCACAACCCAGGAGTGAGCAATGCAGGCTTGAGGAATCTCTTCCTCACTTCTCAAAGCAAATGAAGAAAGCAAAAGAACTGAAGCTTTTCTGTAAGTATCTTCCTGAAGTGCTGGTAAAGTGGCAGGTCACAGGGTCCTTTATTTAGGATTTACTTATCTGTTGTTTGGGATTTTTTCAGAATAGTCTGTTCCTCATGTCTGAGAAATGGTTTTGTTAGTGTTACTGAAATTATCTTGTGTTTTCAGAACACAGACAATGTGAACTTCTATAACATCATGACTAAGGAGGTTCCAGAAGTGAAATCAGATGCACAAGAAAATCTCCATCTCAGTAAGTTGTATGCAAGTACTTGAGCTTCTGAGGCCCTCTGTTTGCATTCACATACCTTCAGCTCTGATGGTGCAAAGAGCCTCAGTTTGGCACATCCTTAAAATGGATGTTGATATTCTCCTGAGCAGAACTTGTTTGCTCTTGCACAAATAGAGACAGATAGGAATGTGGAACAACCCTATAGATTACAACTCCACCTATGCATCCTGCACAAATTACAGCAAGGAAGCAGTCATATAATTGCAGCATATTTTTATGACCTTCAAGTTACTTCCTCTTATTGTCTTTCATTTCTGTCTTCAAGCTAGGACACAGAAATGTCTCATCAGTGCAAATAGTCTCTACACACGTGTAGAGTTTCTTTCAGGCTCTTTACTTCCTTCTGTTGGCTTCAGCAGGGAAGGTGAAGTTAACTCCCGGAAGTAAAACATTGCAGCACAAAAATAAGGGGTGTTTTGAGAAGAAATCGTGTCTGTACCAAGTGGCTAAAGCAGAAGCTGAGCTCCTGGCAAAGTGCTGTGTTAGCCAAAAGGAGACATGAATGGTCACATTCCTCCCACATCATTCCCTGGCCTAAATAAGGGTTGGCTTCAGTGGTTTCTAGTAAAAGTAAGCAAATCTCTCTCTGTGGTGTTGCATTTTCATTAGAAAAGGATTTGTTGGCCATGACTGTGACACTGAAAATCATTGTCTGTGCAGGATGATTGAGATGTGCCACTGATCAAAGTGTGTTCTCTCTTTTTCCAGTGCGACTGTTCCAGCGCCATGTCAGAACCATGCACAAGAACAGCCTGGATGAACTGATGAATGGACCCATCAGAAAGAAGCTGAAGATTATTCCTGACTGTGTGAAATGGGGAGGTACTTTCCTGTCTGCTGATGTGCACCTAATTGAGTCCAGTAGGACTGTTCACAGCATTGCAGCCTGTAGGACAATACTGTAGCAGTTGGTCACATTTCCTTGTCATTGGGACTAAAAAGGGAACTTATTCCTAGAAATAAAGATGTCTTGGGGCAGGCTGTGGTTCTGGTTCCAATTCTGCTGCTTGTATCTGTCTTTAGCCAAGTAACTGAAAATACAGGGGGAGGGAGGAAGATCCTCTGTATCTCAGCATTGGTTTCTTTCTTTCATGCATTCTTGCTGAAATTCCTGTCAGTTTTTCTCTGCCAGAAGTCTGGTATCATGTAATGATGCATTGTGTGGAGGAGAGAGTGTAAAACAGGAAGATTTAAAGAACTGATGGTAGAACCCTGTGTGTGTGAACAGGAGCCAGGAGCTTCAGTGCTATCTGTGAACTCCACTGGGAGCCTGACTGCTTTCTGGTCCTCTTTGGTTCCTCAGACTGATAAATCACTGACGAGGATTGGGCTAGGACTAATTTTTATGCTGCTGTGAACTCCATGTTAGAACCTTTAGCCTGTGCTTGGGGATGACATCCTTCATCAGTTAAAATTTGTCTTTCTGGTTCCAACCAGGTCAGTCCCGACAGGTCTTTGAGAACATGGCTGAGGACTTCATGAAACCTGTCATTGATATCGTTGATCAGCTTTTGGCAGCCAATGTTAATGTTACAGTCTATAATGGGCAGCTGGATCTCATTGTTGACACCATGGGTAAGGAACTTCTTGCCTGGGGTTGGGGACAGAACATGTGATGAATAGAATGGGAAGTTGCCAGTATATTGGTACCTGGATTTCTCCAGTTTGTGCAAACCTCCTAACTGGCAATGCTTAAATATTACAGTCATAAATAAGCAGCTTTTAGTATACTTTGCTTATATCCCTCTGAGAGAGGCAAATCCTTTACCTCCATTATGCTGTTGAGAAATGGATCTGTGACATCAGTAATGGCTTGTTCCAGTGAAGCTAATAATTTACTCAAGTCTTCTGGACAGATGTATATATTTGTGTGTATGCCCTTGCATGAATGAAGAATGCTGGTAATTAATGAGGGAGGTGTAGTTGAAGAGCAATCACATCTGCTTTCAGGAACATGTATGGCTCCTGCACATCTTAGGTGTTTGCTTCTCCCTTCTCCCTCCATTGATTGCTTCAGCTTGTCCTGAACCAGCCTTGATTGTTTTCCTAAGCGTAATAAAACTATTTTTAGAACCTGAGCACAGAGAGACTTTCTGCTAACTCTGCTGTGTTGGTACAAGGCACAAGGGCACCCAACTAAACTGGACTCCCAAGTTGTTGTGTCAGTATCTGTAATCAAACATAACCTCTTATCTCCCCCAGGCCAGGAAGCATGGATCAGGAAACTGGAGTGGCCTTGCCTGGAGAAGTTCAGCCAGAAAAGGTGGAAGGCACTGTATGTGTCCCCAGAATCCACAGAGACAGCTGCTTTCTACAAGGCCTATGAGAACTTGGCTTTCTTCTGGATTCTCAAGGCTGGGCACATGGTAAATGATGAACCTCTCGGGGTGGGATGCACCATGATCAGCAAGAAAGCTGAAGAAGGTATATGCCTGCTCCCTGCTTCCTTGTGGCAGCTGCTTATCATGTGCTTGTCTCTGTGCTTAGGTACCATCTGACCAAGGAGAAATGGCACTGAAAATGCTCAGGATGGTGACCCAGCAGCAGCTTTAGGGAAGGGGAGGCCAGCTGGTCTGGCTTCCTGCCCTGCCCCAGGGCTCCCAATGAGCCTGAGTCTGGAATCCAAAGCCAAAGGAGGAATGATGGCTGTTTGGACACACAACCTCTCTTGATCCTGTGATAAAGTGCACAAGCACTCATGGAAAGGCATTTTTTCCCTTGAATGAGTTGTTGCTTTTGAATTTTTAAGCTGTGATTTGCTGCCTTAATACTGGTCATAAATGACTCTCCCAGAGGGATGTCCACTGTCACAAAGACGTAACTCTGAGCCTTTGCCTTTGCCTTGGAAGGATTTTCTGCTCTTTTACAAGCTGCCCTTCCCAGAATGCTCCCTTGTCTGTCCACACACCAAGGCTAAAACTGATTTGACCCCGATATATTTCCTTTGTGTTCCTCTCGGAGAGCTGACCTGCTTCAGGAGGCTGTGGAATGTTCCTTCCTTTGTCCTCAGGCCTCTGCTTGAGTCACCTGGCTGGATTACAAGCTGAAGACATGGAGACACCAGGATAGAGGACCTGCCCTAGAGGAATCACAGTCCATCTCATCTTGCTGGGGTGCCTGAGTTAGGATTCAGGATTCTTCAGGCTTCCTGTGCTGTGGAGAGAGAAAAACACCCCCCAGGGGAGGATTTGACCTTTTTTGTGTGGCCATTTGTTTCTTGGTTTCATTCTCTTTAATAACTGTTACTCAAACTTTGCCTTTAGCTTTAACACCTAAAGCACATCCAGCAGGAATTCCTGCTTTCCTGTATGCTGAAGCAGGAACCCTGTTAATGCCCTCTGGTGCAGAAAAGAGTCCTAAGGGACAGAAGCCTCTTAAACCTTCTGGGTTTCGCCTGGAGAGTGCAAAAAAGGAGCATTATTTGAACAATAATAGCATAATTCTGAGAGATAACAGCAGTGTTTCAAAGAAGAATATATAAAATCTTGATCTATATTTTTAAAAGATTTTTTTAAGTCTTGCAGAGACATATTATTTTGAAACAATATTTTTTTTATATAGTACATGGTCAGACATCACTTGACACCTGCTATGGAGCACAAAGTGGCTGCTGTTTATTGGTGTCTGATAGGAGGCACAACAGCTCATTCCAGCTGTCAGAACCTAAATAAATAGCAACCCTTCAATTACTTCAGCAACTGAAACTGTCATGAAATGCCTGGTAGCAGTATTGGCTTAGCAAGGACTGAGGCATAATGCTGTGTAAACACATATGCACTCACCCAGCAGCTGCAGCATTGGCTTTCCTTTCTCGTGTTTTCTCCTCTGTATTCTTGAGAACTTTAGCAATGCAAATCCACATTTATTTTTTTTAAACACTTGTTTCAATAAATAGGTCTAATTGAGCTCTTCAGCATCACATTGATTTCACTGCTTGAGAATCACATCTTCTCTGTTTAGGCTTTCTGGATGAACAAGAGGAGGCTGCTGGAAGTGTGTAAAAGTGCATATCTGCATTCTTGGAATATTATTAAATAACTCACCAAGCAAATCAGCATGTTTGGGCCTGGGCAGTGTGCTGGTTTGGTCTGGGAATGCTTTACCTATTAAAACTTTCTTTATCTCAACATATGAGTTTTCTGACTTTTCCCCTTCAGGTTCTCTCAGGAGCAGCATGTGGTGCCTGTTTGCTGGCTGGGGTTAACTCAAATTGCTCTTGTGGTTTGGCTTCTCCTCAATCCTGTTATATACGGTATTTTGCATTATGCCTAAACAAATTGTACAATAGGGCTTGCTAGAGGAAAAGAATGAAGAAGAATGCTGCATTTAGTGTTATTCTTACACTTCTTTTCAAGTGGGACATTGATTCCCATTGCCTAGAGCTTGTGCTCAGTCATAGGTCTGAGACATCTGTTTCTTGTCCTGCTTCTGCAGGTGTTTCAGTTGGCAAAGAGATGGCTTGTGAGGGAGAAGGATGGGTTCAAGAAGGCTGGTGGTAGTGATTTGTTGGTTTTAGGGGCTATGCCAAATATAAACATGTTAGAATAAAAATATTTTCCCATGGAGACAGGCCTTCAAATAGTGTCCATTTCAATGCAAACAGCAAAAAAGCAGAGATCCTTTACTATCAAGGAAGATTCCTTTTATGTCACCAAAGGCTCTGTAACTGGTGTGTCACAGCTCTGGATCATCAAAGGTAGGTCACCTTCCTAGCAGGTGCTGTAAGAAATCAGTTGCTTTGAAAGGAGTTCAAGTCCTGCTGTGTATCTGATTAGCAGTGACACACTTTGTCCATTTGGATTTCATGCAGTATGTCATTTCCAGATAAGGGCAGTCACTTGGCAAATCCATTAGAGTGAGTCATTCTAAATATTAATAAGGTTTTTTTACAGATGCTGGGTCAGTCAAGAGAAAACAGCCCAACATTTGTATGCAGGCTTTGATTGCATTGACAGCCACTGAATTATTTTGCTCACCATCAATTGAAGATAATTTTCATGGAAACAAATCTGTGTTAAAAATCAATAATTCAACACTGCTGCTTCAGTGAGAACAGTTTTGGCTTTCTATACCAATCTACCTTTTTTAAGCCAGAGAAAGAAATCTAGAAGTTTCTTTCAAAGCCACAACAAAAGGAGAATGTCTGTGTACTTAAGCAGGATGGAAATCTTGGAGCACTTCTTCATTGTCATGTTGTGTCTGTTATCCTATAAATACTCTGCTATATGGCAGCACAATTTGTGTGCATCACTTCTGAACTCTGGGATGTATTCATGGTTTTCCAGAAGGGATTGAGGAAAGGAGCAGTGATTTATCTGGCCCACAGACAGCGATGAAGGAACAGTAAGAACAGAGCAGAGTTCAGTTTCTCTGAACCTGGTTTTGGCTTTTGCTATATGATAGATTTGGTAGTTGAGGGAGAACAAATGTGACATTTGGTCACTGCTTGGGGGGCCTTTTTTTCTTTGTGATTGGTGACTGAGGTAGAAGGGAACTATGTTGGATATACCTGCAGGAGTAGAGGTGTGTTAGTATGAATAGCCTAATGCAGTGGGTTTATAGGTAGATACTGTTCTGACTAGGGCTGGAATGTCTGTGTGTCACTTGACAGCTCTCTTGGAGGTAGAAGTTGAAAATTGGCTGTAGATACTACACCGGGTCTTGGAGTTTTAAACATTTTATTGCTTTAGAGAGGTTGCCAGATGCCATTGCATGTTTTAATCTGAGGGAAATGTAATTCTGCCCAACTGCTTAGAGCTCATCAAGAGAAAAGGGGACAGCTCCTTTCCCTAAGGCTGCAGGGAGGCTTCTGGAGTGAACCAAAGGGGCATCTGGAGGACTGTGGGACTTGCTGGAAGAGGAAGAAAGCGAGCTTTGTCCCATACTGTTCATGCACCTCTGTCTCCTGTGTTGTTTTCCTTGCCAGCCGCAGCAGCCTCAGCTGGCCAGCTGTGGATTCCCTGGGCTGGTGCAGTGGGATGAGTGGCCACTCGGTGGAGTAAGGAGACCTCCAAATGCCATGGGAACAGGCTGGCCTTGGCATCCCAGCTCCTGGAAACACCAGGGCAGCCCTTGGAAACAGGCATTTGATCCTCAGAATTCACAGCTGATTCAGTTCTGTGTGAACCAGTACAGAGGATTATTTTATTTTAGCAATAACTTAAATATTGTTCGAAATACAGTAAGACTATTAGAATATTCAGTGAGGGCTATCATGTGTATACTATAGAGAGAAATTGTTCTATGAAGCTCTTCTGAGAGGCTGGGGCTCAAGATGTTGCTATGATGTGCTGGAACACAACCAGAATTGTAGATAAAGGTCATCAGCCCTAGGGAGTGCACTCTTTAGATGTTGTTTCTGACACCGGATTATAATTTGCTATGTAAGTGGAAGTGACGTTGATGGAAAAGCAGCTGATTGTAAAGAAATCCTGCAAATGGGAGTTATGGCCTGTGGTATTCAATGAAGTATTTCCTCTTAACTATTTATTCCTGACGGGCAAATATGGAAGCACCACCACTAGTCATAGTTCATATTCAGGAAACTAAATTGGCAGGATGTATAATATTTATTTCACATAGGCATGAGTCAAATGAAGAAGTTGCCAAACATAGCTGATTAAACATTCTGATATATCAGTAAGGAAAAATAGCCCACTGGTACCAGCAGACATGTCCTACCTAGACCTGGAGGAGCAGAGATCAGCAGGGAGTAATGCCAGCTCCCTCCACTGGCAATAAAAACTGACCTGCTTGATCCAGCCTTACAAAAACTCTACCTTGGCAGTGCAGGTGCCCAGCAAGTGGGTGGCACGTTTTGTCTCACTGTCCTGACTTCAGCACCCTTGGGGCACCCTCAGCTTTCAGATGGCCCACCTTTACTGACAACATCCTGCATCCCAATTCTCCCGTGTTCAGTGCTGTCAAATCATCTCCCAGCTGTCAGATATTTGCTCAAAATACTCGGCTGTCTATAATGACAGCTTCTACAGCCTCTTCAGCTCTCTTATCAGCTTGATTCCAGTGCTTGCTGGCACTCAGCCTGTCTGTGGCAGTTCTCAGACTTCAGCACTAACTCCTCAAACTACAGTGTCTAAACCTGGGGCTTTTTTTCTTCCACCTCCCCTCCAAATTAATGCAAAAATGACACAGATTTTCTTACTGACAGTTTGGGTCTAAGTCTGTGTTCTCCCTTGCATATCTAGACTAAGTTCCTTCTCTAGGAAGAGATTCAGTGGATATTAACTGGATTTCATGAAACTGAGTGCAACCTCTCAAAAGTGTGGGCAGGGCAAACAGGAATAAGTATTCCTTTTCTTTCCACCACAATATTTAGTGTGATTCCACTTCCCAGGCTGGAACTGCAGAGCTGCCCACCTGCACAAAGAGGTGAGTCAGTGCAAGGAGTCACTCTGAGACAACCTCAGCAAGCAAGGTGGGACAGTGACACAGATGTGCTCTGAGGCTTTGAAGAGGTTGAACTCCACTTCAGAGCATTTAGACTAACAGGAACTGATTCCACAGAGGGGCTCCAGCTCACAGATTTTTTAATAGGTGCCCCCAAGGGCTGTGCTAAACTCAGGCCCCATGTAACCTTAAGATGAGTTCAAGGGTTCCTTTTTTCTGAGATAAAAGCTAAACATCCCCACATCTTAAGTATCCTGCTCTAACTAGACAACTTCAGAGCAATTTGCTGATCAAATATTTTGCTTCCCTCTTCTCTTTCAGATCTCCCCACATCTCTTCATAAAGTTCTTTGCTTTCCAAGGCTCATATCTGATCTCTGCACTTTGATTTTTTTTTTTCCAGTCTGGAAAGACCCTTTAGTACATCAGTGAGGGAAAGGAGAACTTTTTGGCTTTTTATGGTAAAGCTAAAGGAAGGTCAAGGTGGTAGGGGCTCTGGAACCAGCTCTGTACCTCTGTGTCAGAGTGTGGATGTGTGGAGAGCTGTATTGCTCCTGCAGTGTGTGCTGTCACTGTTGTGACTGGCAGCTGACTTGCAGTCTATAGGCAGTCAAGCCATTCTCTTCCCTAACCCTGAATCTGCACATAAAAGGAATGAGAGATTCGTGTTCAAAGAAATACAACTTCCTGAGAATAGTCCTCTTTGTTCCTAGAAAAGAGATTAATTCGACCAGCTTGCTCTAATCATGGGATTTTCAGGGTTGCTGAGAGCCATATGGACCTCTCTTACTGCAAGAAGCAAATGAATGGATATTGTCTGGATTCAAAACCTGCTGCACTTACATGGTCATTTTAGTTGGACAGCTTCATCAATCACCTACAGAATGTCACCCAGTGATGGATGGTCACCTGTGCTCAGCAGCCACAGCAGCAAAGAAGTGCTGGCAGAGGCAATAAGTACCTGAGCCTGACTGAGCCAGTGCTCCTTCCTCCCAGAGAGGTTGACCCATCATCATTCCTGGTCTGAGGCACAACGCAGAAACCAGAACCATTGCTGGTCTCCCCTCTGGCAGCTCACAGCTGTGGGCTTAAAAAGCAGGCCAAAAACCTGTGAGAGAGTAAAGAGAGACCAAATTAAAACCCAGTCATGGAGCACAGCAGTCACAGAAGGCTTTAATGAGGAATCCTGTAAAGGCAGGGACGTCCCTTTGTTAGCAGCAATGTCTCATTAAAGCATGGATGGACAGTGGCTGTTCCCAGCCATGAGGAGTTCCTTTCCATGGCTCTGCCTGCTCTCTCGAGCGTGGGAACCTCTGCTTGTCCTGCTTTTCCTTAATTGCCCCTTAGCTCTCTACACTCAGCGTTTCTCCCCCTGGCCTGGGCCTGTTCAGAACAGCATCAGTGGTGTTTTATTTGGGGTGACAAACCGAGGTGTGGAGCAGTGAAGGGTCTGTGAATGGGTCTGTCATGGAATCATGATGGACAGGGCTCTCAGCCCCAGCCTGCCTCCCTTGCTGCCTGACGCATTCCCTGTATTCCCCTTCCATCCCTGTCCCTTCCCCTGTCCCTTTCCTCCCTTCCCTGTCCCTTCCGCTGTCCTTTCCTTCCTTCTTTCCCTGTCCCTTTCCTTCCTTCCCTGTCCCTTCCCCTGTCCCTTTCCTATGCCTTTCCCTTCCCTATCCCTGTCNTGAGGGCGCGGGCGATCATGGCTGCTCCTGCTCCTGTTCCTACTGCTGTTCCTGCTCCTGTTCCTCCTGTTCCTGGTGCTGTTCCCGCTCCCGTTCCCGCTCCCGGTGCCGCCGGGGCCGCGCCGCCGGCCTGCCCGTGATGCCCGCGATGGAGCCGGCCAGCCTGCTGCGCTTCCTGCGGAGGCTCAAGGAGGTTTTCGACGTGTGCGACGAGGATGCGGACGGCTTCATCCGCGTCGAGCACTTCGTGGCGCTGGGGCTGCAGTTCGGGCAGGGGGATGAGGTGAGTGGGGCGACCCCCCTGGCCCCCCGAGCTGCTTCCACCTGCTGTGCCCGCCTGGGCCCTGCCCGGGCCGCCCCCCGCCCATCTGCCCCCACCTGTGCCCATCTGTGCCCATCTGCCCTCACCTGTGCCCATCTGTGTTCATCTGTGTTTATCTGCCCTCACCTGTGCCCATCTGTGTTCATCTGCCCTCACCTGTGCTCACCTATGCCCATCTGCCCTCACCGGCCCTCACCTGTGCTCGTCTGTGCCCACCTGTGCTCGTCTGTGCTCATCTGTGCCCACCTGCCCTCACCTGTGCTCGTCTGTGCTCATCTGTGCCCACCTGCCCTCACCTGTGCCCACCTGCGCTCACCGCCCCCCCAGAGCAGCCCAGACCCGCAGCTTTTAGGGGCTCCCTCAGGGGGTCCCAGAGCCCTCCCCATGGCAGACTGGACTCCCTGTGCCCCCGCACCTCCAGCCACCCTTCCTCTTCCCTAAAGCCATCCCACCTCCCTCCTGCCCTCGGGGGTCCCGCAGCATCCCCAGACCCTCGGGGATCGCGGTGCCTTTTTTGGGGGGTGTGTTTATTCTGTGTTTTCATCATCCCGGCTGAGCTGAGCCCGCACAGCAGTGCCCGGCTCCATGGGGAGCAGAGCCAGGTCTGGACAGGCAGGGAAGCACCTGCCCAGGCACCCCAAAAGCTGCAGGTGATGGGGTGGAAGCCAGGGCTCCATCCATCCTTCCATCCTTCCCTCCTTCCATCCCTTCAGTGACACAGCGTAAATCTGGAGTTGTGCCACTGCTCTCGGCAGTGGGACCACTGAACACCGTGACATCAGTGGGGATGGGAGTGGGATTTGGGCGAGGGACAGTGAGGGTAGCGAGGTGTGCTTGGTTTGAAATGCTTCCCCTCAGTGATTCAGTCAGGGGCTGTGGCTCCAGTGCATTCAACCAGAAAGAAACATTTTCCCATAAAGAACTCCCGGGATATCGCACTGAACTGCTCAATACACCCCAGCAATTTTTGGGGCCAGGGAGGAGTGGAGCTGGGACTAGGGTAGGGTTCAGAAACCCAGTATCAAGCAACCTTTTTTAAGCTACAATAGAACAAATTAATGTGAGGAGCCCATAAAACGGTAGTTCATAAAGGGATGCCAAAGAGGCAGCAAAACCAGAGTGAATTCACAGTAATTGTTGGAGCAAATTACGTATCTCTGGCTTACCATTCTTAATGGAACACAGCTTGTGAATTAAATCAGGAAACTAGGAGACAGAAGGCTTATTGCTTACAGATAGTCACAGGTCTGTTAAACATTTTCTTAATGAGAGTATGGAATTTCTTGTTTTAACCAACAAAATAAGAAGGAGAAAGGAGCAAGAGTAATGAGTTGTACAGATTTCTAGTTTTGTGTTTTAGTAAGTTGTATAATTTTATATAAACTAATAGGAGTATTTTTAGATCCTTACTACTGCCAGATACACCGCATCCAAATTGCTGTTTGCACTACTGTGTGTATTTGGAGGCAGACCAGTGGCTTTCTCATCCAGCACTGAGGAAGACTGATGAAATTCCACTGGCTGTTTTGCAACAGGATGACACTGATGATCATAACAATCCTTTTTGGTTTTAGAAATCTTTAAGGTTGTGAGAGGTAAGCGGGTTCCGTAGGATGGAAGGGAGGGTTTGGGTGGTGGTCTCATAAGCCTTGAGTGAATTGGAGTATGTTAGTTGAAAAATATTGAGAGAAAGAGGAAACTGGAGACAGCACTAGAAAAGTATGAGTTGACAGTGGCATGTAGGTTTCAGGATGGGCTGGCTTGCTGGGCAGGCACGGGAGAGATTGCCAGGGATGAGAAATGTATCCCTTGTATTTTTTTCAGTTCTAACTGGCAGTGTTTGCTAAGATATTTGCAAATCTGGGACAGAGAGGTCTTATCTCTGTATCTTTTTATCAGGGTTATAATATAACTTGTTCTGGTTTACTTCCCTGTCTCTGGTGTAGTCAGGAGTTGGAGCATGTGTCAGCTGAGTAATCGGGATTTGTAAATCACTGAAAGAGGTTTGCTAGAGAAATACAGACTCAATTTTCCAACTGCAGATTTACGGTAGAACTATCACTGTAGGTGAACTAACCTGGTATTAAGGCTTATTAAAGATGAAGTTTTTGTGTGATAAATCACAGTTGATGTTTGGATATGGCCAGAATCTACTCAAAGCAAAGTGCTTTCAACCTTGCATCTGCAGGTGCCTACTAAGTTTTGTATGTTGTGGAACTTGTGCTTTTAGGCCGTTTGGCTTTCTGGCCTCTGTTCATCCCATCTGACTGTGGGCATTTAACTCAATTGTCTAATCTTTCTCCACGGACACTGGTGAGCAACTGAACACTCAGAGGTTGCAACAGGCCCAAAGGTTGAAATAAATCCTTCAGAGGTGCTTCTTTGTCTCCAGGACAACAGAAACTCGCAGCTGAGACTTTTGGTTCAGCTCTGAAAGCCAGCAGGGCTGGGCCTGGCTTTCCTCTTGAATGGGGTGTTTGCCGTTTGTGTAGAAATGCGAGGAGAGGCACGAAGGGCTGTTTCCAAAGTGACTCGACAGGATGGCATGTGCTCACGAGCTAAAGAAACACTTCACAGAACGCCGAGAAATGCCAAGAGTCGCTCGCCATCTGGTTCCCTTTCACTGGGAAGAGAGTTTCACCAGCAGCCAAGTGTCTGGGAGCACTGTGAGTGACATGTTCAGCAAGCCCCAGTTCTGGCAGGGGATTGTGTGAATGTGTATTTCAGGATAGTGCCAGTTGATGTTTTATTATGCCAGATTCTACTTAAACTCCACATTCAGTTTTTAGCAACAAGTGAAATAAGCTGAACGTGTTGATGACTTCTTTCTGAGACACGTGGTCACCTTTTGGAGGTGTGCAGACCATGCAGGTGCTTACACAGTAATCTTTGTCATGGCAAGATCAACAGCTGCTCCTCAGCTTGAGGCAGTGTCACGCCTGAAAGAGAACTCAAGCAGTTAATAAAATGAATAGGCCAATATCAATTATTCAGGTGAGTGGACAGTAATTCACTGAAGTCAATGCCTTATTAGTGGTGTAGAACAGAAAACAAGTTGTGTAGCTGAAAACAAGTTCATGTACTTCACCTGAACAAATGAAAATTTCTGGAGAAAAAAACTATTGTAATAGGGAGATTTGTTGCTAATTTTAGTCACTTTCATTTAGCCCCATTCTGGGCTGAAGTTAAAGGCATCAACCTCAAATGCTGCCCAGGCAGTAGATATTCCATTTTGACTTGCTCTCAGATGTCTCCCAGGAGCTGATTTTGTCATGCTCTAAACTCAGCCCTTCTGTTGTAACCACTCCAGAATTAGCTTCTCCTGTAAAGAGCAGGACTGTAATTTCCCTGCCCGACAACCCTGAGTTGTCTTCCTGAGGGATCTGGATGAATTTTGTTGTTGCAGTTCAGAGTTGCACCCAGAAATCAATGGAATCACTGCAAGTTTACATCAGTGTGCTTGATGACAGAGCTCACACCTTGATAATGTGCACTGTGCTCTGGACTTACCTGCAGCCCTGAGCAAAAGAGACTCTGGCACTGAGACACTGAAAGGAAAGTATTGGGGTGTCACCAGGTGATACTGCCATTCTCATAATGGAGGCAGAAAAGGGTTATGACTTTTTCCTTCTCTGCTTTTCCTGGAAATAATTACTGAAGGAAAAAATAAAATACTTGCCTAGATGTTACAAGGATGCAAAGAGCACTCCCATGTGACACTGTTTTTTAGGTGGCAGCAAGGCTGGCATACATTCAGATTCCTTAAAACTCTATTTGCTAATGACCCAGATATTTCATGTTATTTACAGTGGCTGGGAAAAAAATACAGCTCTGAAATGGCACGGTGGGGTACTTATTTTATGGATTAGTCAAGGTAGAGCCACTGTAGCCTTCCTAATTCAGTACAAACTAGCAGTGAATATTAAAGTTTAAAATTGCCTTTTGGTATATCCTGAAACTAAGCCTGTATTTCTAAACAGCTGACACGAAGCAAGCTAAGTACTCACTGTGGTGAGGAGAGGAGCTGTAGGTTTGCTGTGCACTCATGGGTTTAATTCATTATGTAACGTTTGCATTTCAAAGGTAGGAGCTCTGAGGGGCTTACATGGATGGTTAAGGACTGAGCATTGCTGTGTTTTGCAATGTAAGTCAGTGATCTGAAACAGTAAATTCTTAATTCCTAAAGGAAAGGCTATCAATTTTTGTAGCAATTCTTGGTATTTAAATGACTGGTTTTGTAGCGACCTCAGTGTTTGCATTTACTGCAGGTATAGTGGTATTATGTTGTCTTATCATTAAAAGCAAAAGTTATTAAAAAATCATATAAATGAAGCATAGAAGACAGTACAGTATGGAAGGTAACATATGTAATTGGTGAAGTTAAAACATTCAGCTGCCAGGCAAGTCCAGATATTTTCAATGTAATTTTTTCTCCCTCCATGCCTGATTCAGTCCGTGCTGTTAAGTTGTAAAATTGGTGTTCTTTGTCTGTGACATGTCTGCATGTTCTCCAGAAATTGGCTCTTGCAAATTTCCTAGGGAGGATTTCGGATTTCTCGCACATATTGACTTTATTCCCCTAATGTGATTAAGCTTTGAAAAGTGACTTAAACAAAATTGCTGCAAGGGAGGGTAAGTCTTGGAGGAAGAACAAGCCACTGCCATCTGGTATTTGTGGGTGTGATCCCCACTACAGAAGTTTGCTTGGTTTCTGAATTGCATTGCTACCTACAATTCAGCACAATTGACCCATACTCAGCAGCAGTGCTTTTACAGCAACAAAGTGGAAACAAATCAATTGCCTTGTAATGTTGAATGGTTTTAGTCCCTGTGTAGTTGTCAATATAGTTTCCTATTCATTTTATCTGATTTTAATGCTGCTATTCAGGAGCATTTAAAAATCCCTGATCTGATTTTTGCATCAGACTGCCTGCTCAAGAGTTCTGACAGTTCTTAAAATATGCAGTATTTCGGGATACACACGTGATCTCAGCCCTAGATACTTGCATAGGCTGCTGAATAAACACCCATCCTGTGTGGTTAACTCGGTGCAGGGTGTGATTAAGTACATGAATGATAAAAGAGAGCGTCAGCCACAGTCCTAGTACTCTAACATATGGGTTTACAACAGCAGTGTGAGCGTAAACAAAGCACTGTGTAATACCTCTCTGTTCCGTTTTAGTCCATACATAATTGAAGGGCTTCTCTTGGAGAGAATGCAAGTGTTTCTATAGAGCTGTGAACACTGTTTTGTGTGCAGCTGAAACCAACAATAGCAGGGCTCCTTCCTAAGCCTTACATCCAATTCATGTTCAGCCCCAGAGCGAGTGACAGGGGTGAACTGTGGGCACAAAGTTGTGCAAGGGAGACAAGGTCGTTGCACAGAGCATGGACCTGGAAAAATTGTAGTGTATTCCTTGGATTTAAAGCTGCTTTGGCAACTTAGTTTGGGTATTTAGTTTGGTTTTAGGGGATCATGTGAAAAGCTTAGAAATGGCAGACTTTTCTCTGTTAGGATTCCTGAATTTAGAAGGAAAGGCACTGGAGTGGTCTGTTCTGGAGTGGAGAGGCTGTTGGCTTGGTGGAATGAGAGGTGTCAGCCAAACCAATTTCTTCCTCTAGAGCGGTGTCAGTTTTAAAGTCACCTGCATTTCCATGCTCACAGATGTGTTTTCTCAAGTGTTCCATAACATCTCACATACACCTGCATTGTCAACCTTCATTTTTTTTTCCACTTTTGGGGACATTCTGATGGTGTTCCATCACCTCCAGATGAACTGACCCTCCCCAGTGGGGTCCAGATGGCTTTTGGAACATGGGATATTATTTTCCAGTGACACTTCTGTTGTTATGATAAAAAACCCAAACAAATGTGCAGATGCAAACAGCTTTGTCCATATGCTTACAAGCTATTAATAGATATGAGAAACTGTCCTAAAATATTGGTGTTTTCACTGTTTTCGTAGCAAGTGATTATAGGATCAGGTTTACACCCAATATATATGATGTGTAGGATACAGTAGGTAATGACAATTCGGAAAGTAAAATGCCACAGAGATGTCAGCATGGAGAACATTTGTCATTGTCGGTCCTTACCCTTTTGTCCTGTGTAGTAGTTTATTCTGTCACCCTAAAATAGTACAATATCCTCTGGTAATAGCTCTAAGGACACCTTTTTCAGTGTTGTTAGCTATTAAGAACAGGAGAAAGCTGTAGGATTCTCATTATAAGAAATTTGGCCACCCTGGTAGAACTGTGAGGGTCACGAGGGCAGTGGTATTGGAGGGGAAGCAAAGCCAACTTGTGCCACATAAATGTGTGTTTCGTGGGAGTGTAGTTTTTACAGCACTATTTCAGGCTTTATGCAGCCTCCATAACAATTGTTGTATGAGTTTGGCACATTATTTTTGCATAAAAGAAGTAGGAGTGTAATTGACTTCACCTTTTGGGGTTTTTTAGAAGTGTGGTATCTTGACTGATTTCATTTGAAGCTAGCTTTTTATTGACAACACTTAAATTGAAGTATTTGGCAAACGGCAAGTGAAAATGCTCCAAAACATAAGGTTTTGGTCAACACAAAGCATTTTTCCTGTTTTCTTCTCAGAAACATGACAAAAATTATTTTGATTTCCTTTATGTGGTGAGAAAGCTGAAAACCCAAGTTTGTACAGGAAGCAGGAACAGCTTTAAGTGTGATACAAGAGAAGGTGGAATTTTGGCTCATGAATGTTTGTTTGTTTGGCTACTGGTTTTCACAGCTTTGTGACCACAGTTACCTTATCAAGCCCTGGTCTTGAGCAGATGAAGCTTGACTTCATTCACTGCAGCCACACGTCGGTGAAACTTGGGAATTTCAGCCTCCAGCATGAAGAGTGAATTGTGTGTTTCATTCCTCAGTTCTCTTTGAGATTGCTTGGAAATAAAGAATTGAGGAGTGCTTTGGGACACGTCTTCAAAGGAGCTTTGATAATGTCAGTTTTGCTTTTCTTGCTGAGCAATTACAAGGCATGGAAGTTTCCACTGAGGGAAACTGCATCTTGCCTTCTCACCTGGGAATTCAGTGCCCTTTGCCAAATGCAAACTCCTCTGCACGGTTGGATGCATTTATTGGAAAATGCTGTGATATTTCCTTCCAACCAGACAATCCAGTGTGTCTTGTTTAGAGAATGGCATTGGTTTGGACAGCCTGCTGTTGACAGCTGTCATTTGGGAAAGTTTAAACTTGAAGGTCAGTACATCTCCAACTGCTCGTGCCACTTTGGGGGTGGCAGATCTTCATCAATAACCTACCACCTCACCAGTGTCCTAGAAGTCACCTTGCCTGATGACTGCTGGTACTCCAGAGCATTTCTGGGTATCTGTCAGCCAGATTGGAAGCTTTGGCTCTAATCAAGCTCATGATGTCTTTCCAATGTGTGAAAAGATAATTTGCTATGTTCAGTGAATTTGGCACAGGTCAGGTTACTGGCCTGGTGCAAATGCTGGCAGATGAAGGTCATTTGTTTCTTGATTTGGATAGTCACCCAGACAACCTCAGGAGAAGGTATAATATTCACAAATTACTTGCATTTTGCCAGAGGTCCATGGCACAGATTGCTTTTTCTTTGTGCGTAGGCCCATGTGATTTCTCATACTGTATTTTTCATGTAAACCTGATCTGACTGTTGTGAACTACATTTCTTTTCCCAGCAAATATATTCTTTCCCCTGTGACATTCCAAATACATTTGCAGAAACTTGACAGCCCTGGCGTGTGGAAGCATCCTCTTGGTGCTTTTGTCTTGTGCTCAGTGTGAATGAGCCCAGCTGCTCCTTGGAGTGGCTGGAAGAGGTTGGTGGTCCTTGTGCCAGCTGTTTCTTTGGGGTGGGCACTGAATATGCTGTTACTTCAGGGCCAGACTGCTGCAGGGATATTTAATGCATGAAGATCGATGATGCCTCAAGGGTCGTGCCATGAATGGACTGTAATCCCCACTGTCATTCCACAGCATCAAAGCCCTGCCCGGGTGCTGCTTGTTGCTGGGGACTATTTGAAATAATTCACAATGTTCTGGCCTCACTACATTATTCTCCTAGTTTATTCCTTCCTTCTTCAGGGGCAGCTTCAGGTTTGGACTCACCATTACTTGTGTTTTTTGGTGTTTAAATGGTGGTGGTCAGTCAGCTCTAGTTCTGTTACAGCACATTAGCACCTGTTTGGAAGGGAAGGGAGCTTTGGAGGAGTTGGGCTAAGTGCTTATAAACACAAATGATTTCCACAACATTTCAGGTGAAAAGCTTACTTGATTGAGTTGGTGGAATAATGTGGCTATAAATTACCTCTGGGTTTATTGCAGTTGGCTGCTGTAGCAGCTCTTTAGCAATATGTTCTCTCCAGTGGCACTTCTCCTAATTCAGCACCTGACATTGCTTGCATTTTGTAGATCTTGCACTATTCTGTGGAGCTGATTCCCTGGGTTTATGGTACAGGGTGAAGAGAGTAGGAGGGTAGACTCCTCTTATAGCAAGAAATTGCTGATGTCTCTATTTTGGGGAAGAAGTGTGAAGAGACACATTTCAAATACCTTTTTTACAGGAGGAAGTGTTGCCATAGATAACAGTTGTGAAACATTAGGTCTGATTTAACACACACACTCTCCACCCCCTTTTACTTTGTTCTGTGATGAGATCAGGTTCATCTTCCAGAGTTCTGGATGGCACAGGATGGCTGGAGGGACACTCGTTTACTGTTGTTGGCTTCCAGCGATGGTGACTGTGTGCCATCATCAGCACCAACCTGTGTTTTTCCTAAATGAGTTGGGCAGAAGGATCCCTGTGGGAAGGGGGGAAAAGGATGTTCTCTTCACATGGATTGCAAACAGATGGACAGCAGTGAATGAACATAAAGGAATTGGTGGTGAAATGCACGAGGCTGTGACAGACAGGGTATCACTGTTTGAGTATCTGTGTATATCTTAATGCCCATGTGCAATAACTGATTTCTAGGAGTAAACTGCCAGCCTGGAATGGAAATTGATTTTCAGACCCACAGGATGTGCTTAGAGCATGCTGTAATTAGATTGTGATTGCAATTTCAGCACAGGACTGAACCTCAACCTTTTAAAAACTTAATCTTTCTTCAGGAGCTTACAGGGCTATTTATGATATCAGCGATGAGCTCAGGGAATGACATAGGCTATCAGATGGGGAGGAAAGGAGAAGCTATCAAAAGATTAAAATTTGATGGCATTTTAAATGTAAACCTCCACACTGTATTTAATGATTCTCTAGCTCTGCTGAAAGTCAGTGGCTCTGAAATGCTCCAGTCGTTATTGAAAATGTGCTGTTATTTCCCCAAGTACAGCAGAGACTTAGTGAAATTCTACCTTGGCCTGAGGAAAGGACTCAGGAGTTGTTAGACCCAATATTGCATTGCTCTCCACAGAGCAATTTTCCCTGCTGTCAGAACTGGCTGTTGTACTTTCTGTTATTAATGAGGGAGTTACAGTGCTCTTCAGGTGAGGTTTCCATGATATCTGCTGCCAGGCACTTCAGAGAGTCTTATTAAAGGGCTGATGTGACTCCCATGAAGATTCTGTGAAGCCTCTGTTAAATGGGTCACTCCATGCCAGAGAACATGAGCAGTGTGGGCACCACTTCTTGGGACCAGCAAGGAGGGCAGGCTCAGATCACTGCTGAGTTGTGTGCCAGCACTGCTGGAAAGAAACCCCCCCACAGAATTTTAAAATATTCATCTTTGTTCAACTAATATTACCAATATAAAATAATAAAATAGACTCTTTTTCTTTTTTTGCTGTCGGATTAATAAATTTAGGTCACAGACTGTAAATGAGTGTGACTCAGCTGTGTGAATAAATCAGTTCGCTGGATTGTGGGATGAATTTACATTTTCAAAGCTTTTAATAAGTAATGAATATTCAGGGTCTACCACCATGTGTTTAGATCTCCACATGGTAGGAGATCTAAAATGAAGGCTTAGTTTCCTACAGCCTTGGCTCTCAGTCAGCAAGTGTTGTTACAGAAGAGTGGTAGATAGCAGTGCTCTCATCCCCCTTGGTTTCCCTCTTTGCTGTTGTAACAGGAAAGCAGCAATGCAATACACTAATTGGTGGCTTTAGAAGACAGGTTTTTCTTGTCCAGCATACTCAGAATTCGAAATTGCTCCTTTGAAGGTCAGGATTTTGTGTCCTCTTAGCTGTAGTCTTTCTGTATATGAATTGGGTTATTGGGTTCTTAATGGTGAGAGGAGCTTTGTTCTGCATTTATACAGCCTAGGGTGGACTATACCCTAGAACCTCTTGGCGCAAACACAGGCAAATAACAAACAAGAAGCCCACCTTGCTTCTGGAGAAACTGTCTCCTGCACACATTTTTTTGCTGTCTGGCAAAAGAGATGATCTTTGATTCTGATCAGTTGCAAGGTGGCTCCCTGGTGCCAAAACCTGTTCAGTAGCAAGAAGTATTCAGTGGAACACTTACCAACTACATTCATGCTGAAGAAGACAGCTCCCCTGGGGTCTTATGATGGGATACAAGCTTTGAGGTGGTAAAAAACCTGTTTCAGTGAGAGTCAGGACATTGATTTGCACAGTAGAGCCCATGCTCATGCAGGAAGCAGGTCAAGAAATGCATCAGACTTTCTTGGGCCCTGTGGAGTGACTCAGCATCCTGTAGTAATTCCTAATTTGTTACTTTTTGAAATACTATTCAGAAGAGTAGCGGGGAAAGGAAGTAAAGATGCTGGTGAAAAGTTATCCAAGTTAAGAATAGCCTACAATACGGCTATGAAGTGTTTTAAGTTTGATATTTTTGCTTGCAATAGAGATTTCTTGCCAAAGCTCTCTGTGGAATTAGTTTGAAAATCTGAGTTCAGGTCAGCTGGATAAGAAAAAGGGATTTGGCAGTTCTCTGAAAATTTTTAATCAAAAAAAGGTGTATAGAGCACCTCAGTGAGTTCTGGGTACAGCCTTCCACTGCCTTGCATGTGCCAAGAGTGAATCACAGCTGATGATGAAGTGGAAGGGGTGACAGGGCTGGTCTGGAATGTGTCAGGTTTAGGTGTACTAACCTGCCACAGCAACGTTGTGCAGTCCCAGCAGCCCTGGGAATGCTGCTGATGGTCAGCACTTCCTAAAGCAGGGGAAAATGAGAAACACATTTGTGAAGAAAGCTGAGCTGATGATCAATGTGCAACCAGGAGCTTCAGGTGCTTCACTGATATTACAGTGTGCAGTTCCAGATCTCCCGATGCCGACAGGATTGATGAGCCCCATTACTTCTGCTGAAAATCCACCAGTTCAAACAAAAAGGAGCAAACCAAAATGAAAGGTGTTGGGTTTCCAAAAGGCAGGGAAGGATCCCAACAGCAGCACAGTTGCCAGAAGGTCTGGTACAGACTCTGGTCTGCTCCTCCTGTGCCCAAGTACAGCCAAGCACTGATGGATAGTCTGAGACAGGTGGCAGAATTTACACCATTGATAAAGACAGTGAATGAGAGGGCTCAGCTGTGCCAAGCACCAAGGTAGGTGCTCCCAGGGTTGTCAGTATGGTCTAGGTGTACAAAGATAGAAGATTCATGCTTTCTGTTGAACAGGAGTGGAGTTGAATAAGTTTCAAGTTGAATGCATATAGCAGTGATTAGTTGCACTTAAGCCTCATTTTTTCCCCTCAAGAAGTCCTGTGTTATTTGGGCATCAGTTTTAACAGGGTTCTCTGGAAATTAATCTGAAAGCATGAGGGATGTAAAAACTGGCAGCTTTCTAAGGTTTTAACCATGCTGTAGACTTCTGCAGCAGAAGTACATTTCATTCTTAAATTCTACGAGCAGAGGGGAAATTTATCCTTTCCATTCATTGTTACAGGTTTTTTTCAGTAATGGAGTTAATTTATTGTTTGATTCTATTATCTCTAAGGAGGCCTAAATGCTGAACTGGGGCTAAACTGCTCAGCATTCCTGCAAGGTGAGAGTCTGAATAGCAGAGCAGGACTGGGAAGGAAATGAGTTTGCTGATCAAGATGTTCTTAAGTGTATCTTCAAGGCAGGTCTGAGTCAACACTTTGACATAATGCTGTCAGACTAAATGATAACACAAAATATTCTGACAACCTACTTGGTCTGGAAACAAACATTGTTCCTTGGCAGTGATTTCTCAGGGCTCTAGATGCCAACAGCCCAGTGTCAGCCACCCTGGCTCAAGCCATTGACTCTTCCTGTCATAAAACATTCAAATATTTAAATAAACTTAAATATTATAAACTTAAGTGAAATACAGGAATCATCTTTTTATTTGGAAAATTAAGGTGCTTTACAGCTTTATTAAGGATCTCTGATCTCCACCTGAAGCACAGACAGCAGTAAGGAAACTCACATACACATGCTCCAAAATAAAATATGCTAGACAAGATTTCTGATACATGCACCCTCCATCTGCTCTTTGCAATCAGATCTGACCTTTTAAAATAACCCAGGTGCAGAAAAAGTGCTTGAACACTTCACACCTAAGATGAGCTTCATATACACTTTTGCTTTCCTGAGAGCCTCAAAAGGTATCAGCAGATTTCTCTGCAGTGCTAAATGCAAAAGACTAATGAGAAGTGTCTGGTCACTGCAACCACTGCATCTGTTGTGCATGTCTTCCTTTCTTACCAGTGACAGCTGTGACTTGTAACCTCTACAGCTGCTTAAACACAGATCTTGTTCCTGATTGAATTCTGTGCTCAGGAAGAACTAAACCTTACTCCTAGCTCAGGGCTGCATTTTTACAGCCAGGGTTGCTGTGTCTGTGGCAGTGAGGGAAGGCACAGCTCTGACTACATGCAAGATTCACCAGTTTGCCTGAACTGGGCTCAGCCAAACCTGCACCAAAATGTGTGCAAGCTCTGAATTCAAACTTCTAAATGCAAGCAGAGCACTTCTTTAAATCTTTTCTATGTCTTTGTCCTTGTGGGAAGATTTCACTGATCTTTTCAAAGAAACCCAAAGATGTTTCATCTTAGACTTGACTATCTTTGGTCTTTAATACTCAAAATCCCAGAAGCCTCATATTCTGTTTTTCATTGGCATGAAAGAGATAAAAAGAGGGAGAACCTGTCTGTCCTCTGGCTCTCATAAGAACAGTGGAACATGAACAAAAGAAAACAGAGGCTTTAGTGACCTCGTGGAAAACCACCTGTAAAACATGAGAATTTCTCTTTGCATGCTAATAGATGAGTGAATTCTGTTTAGGATTTTTATTCCCTTAGACTGAAGGACATTTCAAGGGTCTAACTCTGTTCTCCATTACTCTTGCATTGGTGTAACTGAGCATTAATGAATTGCTGATTGATGGAATCAGACCTGTAATGGTTCTATTAGAGTAAAAGCAGCAGCTGTACCAGTTTATGCTTAAAACTCAAGAGCCCTATTCCCAAAGCAGTTATGTAACATTTATACAGAAGAAACAAGGAAGTGATTAATAAATGCTGTTTTAAACATTTACAGGTCTCTTTATCTCGCTTCTTAGAGTTGCAGGTACAAACAGCTGTTGTGGAAAAACCACCCAATCCCTCTGCCTGACCAGGAATTTCCCTCTTTTTGTGCACAGGAGACAGAGGGGTGGATACCAGCCCAGCTGAGAGCTGCTGTGCTGTGCAGGAGTCTTTAAACATCTGGTTGCAGCCCCAAAGCCCTGCACAGGAAGGAGAAAGCTGGCTTTTTCTGAAAATAGCAGCTCCAGGGAGCATCTTCCCAGGTGTGCTCAGAGTGCTTCCTCCCATTCCTTGTGATCTCTACTGAGCATGGAATTTGGGCTCTGGTGCTGGGGGTGGAAGGCAGATGAAGTGCCATTCTAGCATCCCTTCTGGAAAAGGGTTTCTCTGCACATTGCAGCTTCCCTGGCTGTTCACAGACATTGAGGCTTAATAATCATAATATTCCTCTCAGCAGTGCAGTGGGGAGTGGGAACACTGGTGGGATCAGCTCTGCTGGTGGACAAGCAGGAGCAGTAACCTCTGGTCAAGGGACAGTGACAGACAGGTGTGCTCTGCCCTTGTTCCCTCAGTATTCAGATTGCATCAGCAGTCCCGTGCTTGAGAAATACACTGCACTTTTAAAGCTCTATTTGTAATTTTTTTTCCACTTCTGAGAGTAAATATTTTACACTGGTTCCAGGATTTTAGAGTCACTGATCCCTGTTTGTGCTTGACTTCAGCAGCTCATGCTTAAAGTCTTTTCCCTCATTGCAAATCTTTATTGGTGAGTTATTTGCACAGGATTTGCTGCTGCCTTTTTTCTGCTGCTGGAATTTGAGCTTGCTGGCTGTATGCTCTGTGCTGGGTGGTGATTTCTTTGGCATATTTCCTTTCTTCATTTGGCAGGTCCTGAATTTATTCCATTTGTCTTTATGAAGTGAAAAATGCTAAGCAGAATTTTCAGTGACTTTCACTTTTATTTAATTAGTGCTTTATCTTGACATTGTCTAGTGTGTAAATCTTGTCCTTTTGAAGACCAGGAGCAGTTGATGTATGGTAGCTTTGGCACTGCCTATAGATACCTCTCTGCTCAGCAATTGATATATGACACAAGTTTATTTATGGGATGGGGAAGTGGAACCAGTATTACAGTTTACTGAGAGTATCTGGTAAATTGTTATGTTCAATAGTAATGCAGAATATGATGTTCTATTACTGCCACCTGACTCTTGAATATCCCCTTCTCCTCGCTTTCTTCCAGCTCACCCTTTCTTCCTTGCTTTAAACAGTCTGTGAGTTTGCAATATCCTGTGCTTCTGCTTCCCTGTCTCAATTCCCAAAGGTGGAAAGGGCAAAATCCACATCAGTGCTGAGCCCATGTGCAGGGCTTGCACTGGGCAGTCCACATGCAGCCTGTGGATGTTGGTCTAATATCTTGGATAAGTATGGGACATTAATCTGCCACACAGTGTGATACTCTGGAGAGCTGCTGTTGAGCGCTGAGTGACATCTAACCCCACAGGGACTTTTCAGGAACCTGGGAAATGACAGCACAGATCTGATCAGCTGCAGGAGCAGAATAGTGTTTGCTATATCAAAGCCAAATTATGTTCATTGTATGCCATGGTGAGGGGAGATTAAACCAAGTTATGTAATGCCAGCATTTCTGACAGCATGACTCGAAGTTTCTGTGTGTGCTTGAACATGTTTTCTTGTGAATGGAGTCCTGCAGAGTGGACCATCCCCACACTGCATATGGGGAGAAGCACAGCCTGCCTGAGGCTGGGGTTCAGCTGTGTGCAGATGCCATGCATAGAGCAGGACACGGAGCTGCAGCACTAATTGTAGTCTAAGGCTGCAGGGGAACAACTGATTTTCCATCTGAATCAATGACAGTAACACTGAAGGACTGAGATTAGGTAAAAGCAGTTGGAGCCGTTCCTGGGTTTGGACGGAGAGCACAGTTTTGTCATGTGTTTGTTGGGAGAAAGAAAAGCCTCCAAACCCTCTCACTCATGCAGTGCCCTTGCTAGAGAAGAACAAGTTAATTGTACATCTGACACAGCAGGAGCCTTTCTGCACGTCTTTTAGAGGAGTTGACAACTGATAATTATAGGAGAGCTACAGGCTGGCTGTCCTCTATTACTCCAGCATAGCTGTGAGTGCTTTCACTGGGGGAAAAACAACACAAGGGGTACGAGAAAACCTTTAATTATAGGGAAGGGAGTAAAATTTGTTCTTCTCGTTGTTGTTGCTTGATGTTATCCTGACAGTGTTAAATCTTAACATCTGGTATAATTGCACAGTGTTGGGAGTGTTGCTGTTGTGTTTCAGGTCTTAGTCTACTGGGTGGTTGGAGAAGATCTGCACATCTAGCCAGGCTTCTCTCGGTGGTTTTAGTTCCATCAGGACACACTCAGCTTGCCAGGACACAATTTGGGATGCAGTTTTGGTGGTGTCTTGTGCCTAACCTGCTCTTGCCATCTCTCTGCAGTAACCTGAAGTCAGTGTCACTGATAGAACACAAAGTAGTTGAAAGTGTTGGATGAAATCTGGGTGTTTTGTCAACCTGTGAATTGTTCCCAGGCACTGTATAACCTTAACTCTGTGATTTCATATGAAATGTGCTGTATGTGCTGGACTGTTAATCTACAGAGACCAATTCCATTGCTTTCATCATTTTCCCTAGGACTTTACGGGAAACCTTTTTCACTTATGCAGCACCAATTGTGCAAGAATTGGAATATGCTGTAGTCAAATGAGAATGGAATTGGGAAGTGGGAAAGAACAGTATTTTTCCTAGCATGCCATGAACTTGTGACAGGATTGAGACTCAAGTTGGAGCCCTGGAATAGCATTCCAGCAGGAGAGGAAAGCTCTCACACAGGAATGTATTTTGTTGTGGGTTTTTAAATCCAATTTTACAGCTCATATAAGAGACCTCTAGCTAAACAGGCTGGGGACTAGATTCCTGTTACTGAATTAGCAGCTATGTATATTTGGCTTAGCATCAGGGTGATGTCCTACATCAGTTCACTGACAGCTCGATTTTGTCATGTGTCAGAGCTCTCTTTTGGCTGATTTGTGACAACTTCTGGCCTGTCTTCAGACTGAAAAAAAAACCCCTTCTTGCATGTCTTATTTATGTATTTAGGCCATGTTAAGTTTCCATAAATGGTCTGTTACTCAGACATCCAGGAGTGCAGGGTTTCTGACAGAGCAGGACTGGAACCAGGTGTTCCTTGGACACTGTGAGCTGCTGCCCCATCAACAGCTAGGCCAAAGAAACATTTTCTTCCTCACCCTTCTCTCCTTTTCCCTGCACTGGTTATTTTTAGAATCTCTCCACCTCTGCATGTCAGTTGTGGAGCTGTGTTGCAGAAGATGAGAGCAGAGGCCAAATAGGTTCAAACCAGCCAAGTTTCTCATGGTTTTTATATAACACTGCATAAGGCATTTGTTTCTTTTCACATGCCCATGTCAGCTACCCACCACGGTATCATTCCTGTGCCTGAAGTGGAATAATGTTTTGTTTTTCAGTAATGAAATTCCTTCACACAGGACTTATTTTAAGACTAGATCTAGGGGTAGAGAAGCATTTGCTTGACCTCTTGGAGTTCTTGGAGTGCTGTAATTGCTGCAAGTATTTAATATATACAAACATATGTATGCTCACAGATTCAGGTTCACTGCTGAGGTGTCTTGAGTGTCTCAGTTGGTATGCACTTTTTGTCACTGTTTTGGGGGTTTGTGGAGTGGACTTGCAATGAAACTAATGATGAAAACACTGAGTCCGTGGCAGAGTTGGCCATTTAACTCAGGTTTGCTCAAAGCTGGACTACTCTTTCAAGAACAGACTTATTTCGTATGGAAGGAGATGCTGGGGTGAGTGTGTGTGTGTACCATCCAGACCATTTCAGCACAGAATTAGCCTTACTAATTACTTGCCCTCCTTCTTTAATTGAGTATTTACTTAACATTTGACCTCCTGTAATGTATTCAAACAGTCTGAGTTGGCTTTCCTGAGGAGTTCAATCTTCAGCCTTTAATGCAGACAGAATTCCCTTTATCCCAGTTATGCTCACTCTGGAGCAGGGCCAGCAGCTCCTGCCCAGGCTAAACCATGGCTTTTCACACAGGGCACAGATTTTTTTCCATCTTTGCCTTTAGATGTTTTATAAGCACTTTGAGAGTTTTGCCTCAGTAAGAACAACAGCAACATCCTGGGAAAAAAAAATCTGTTTCTGTAAAAGAGGTTTGTTGTTAAGTTCAGCAGCGACTAGAGATAAACACACCAGGAGCTGTACAGAAAACTCTTATTCTCTGGAGATATTTTGCCAGAGTCACAGATTGAAGAAACTTGGAGCACCCTGCTGAATGGATGCAGAGTGGGTACAGATGAGATCTGACTGCATCTTGTGTCGATGTGTCTTTTAGAAAGAGAACTCCCTCTCCTCTTCCCACTTGTATTTCTTATCCCTGCTCTTAAAGCTTCAGAGTCTCACCTTCCCTCCAGGGGCAGCTTCGTGGCATTATGGACTTGAGTGATGTTTCTTGTCTCTTCTGTAAGAAGTTGGTGGTGTCTTGTTTTGAATGGTAAAGAAGGCACACCCTGGGGCAGTAAATGCCTCAGTTGTGTTTGCAAACTTCCACAGATGAGCAGTCGGTGGATGCAGCTTAAACTACCATGAAAGGACAACAAGGAAGAGAGAGTGATTTTTTGAGAACAGCCATATTATATTCTTCTCTGAGCAGATAATTTATTCAAGGAGTGACAGATTGTCTTGTCTGTCTGAGGTACTAGCCTGCAACTTGGATTTAACTGTGGTTGCCACAGATTCCCTTTGCTGTCAATATGTAGGGTATCCAAGCATAAAATGGACCATCAGACCACATCTCAGAGGTGCTGTCTTAGGTTTGAATGGCCAGGATGAGAAATTCAGAAAAGCTGTTGCCTGCACCTGATTCACAGGTGCTCTCTAGGCTTTGGTCTGCAAATTCAGCACACTGTATTAGCACTGAATTAGTGGCAGTCGTGATTAGTGGTAGTGGGAATTATGGATCATGGTTATTAGGAGTAATGGAAATTAGGGGTGGAGGTTATTAGGGTTAGGTTTATGGTTAGTGTTAGGGGTGATACGTGGTTTTTTCCTGAGACATGTAGAAAGATACCCTTTGCATGCAGGTTTGGAACCACAGTCTCTCTCAGCATTTCTGAAGTCTGGGGTGATAGGCAGTCCAAACCCAAGAGTGCACTGCACAAGAACACACAAGGTACGACGGCTCAGAACAGGTGGCTTTTTGTAATCCTCAACACTTTACATTTGTGCTGCTCCTTGCCTAATGAGGCTTTGACAGACCTGGCTATAAAGGGGTTTGTTCTGGACCAATGAAGGTGGAGTATGTCCCATGGTATAAGGAGTCCTGACTGCTGGATCATACCTGAATGATCCTGGGCCACTGGAAAGTGGCATCCATCTGGAGAAGGTCAAAGTCCTGAGAGGAGACAAGTCTGATTTAAGTCCTGCATCACAACGATGCCTTCCAGCATCTCTCAAATAAGGGGCTAAGTGCTGTTTGCCAAGGTTTAGAGATTTACTGCACAGGCACTTTTTAGAGTCGAAAACCTCCCTGTGGTTTCACTGATTTATGCATTTTAGGGCCATTAAGTTCTTCTAGCATGACTTTCATTGTATAATACAGTACAAGTGGTTCCTGCGTCAAGTTCGTCAAGTTTGGTGCTTCAGACTTTGTTCAAGGTCAGGTTTAATATGATGCTCAGGGAGTTGTTTTCCCCTCCTGTCTACTTCCCTCTCCCTGTTAGCCCTGTCCTGTGACCTTTTAGTGATGTGATGGTCCTATGGCTGCCTCAATACCTCTATATGTTACTTGCTGTTTCCTTGACTGGGCAGCACTCGGTCATTTAATAAACATGCATCAGTCTTTATTTATGAGAAATGTGAACCCACACTTGGAAAGAACACAAGGCTGAGCTGTTGTCAGGTGCAGTGAGTTGTTGTGGCTCAGTTTAGATGTGTGTACTTGAGTGATAATTGCCCTGTACTAGATCACCTTCATCCAGACTGCTCCCACAGCACCACAAAGCATCTCCAAGAGCACTTTCTCCTTTCCAGTGTTTGGCAGGCTGTGCAGCTCCAGCCCACCAGAGACCTGCAGAGAGCTGTCCAGCCAAGGGGAGACACAGTGCAATGTGCCCAGCACATTGTTTGTGCCTGGTCCCTCTGAGAGTCAGTGCTGGCGGGGTGCCCATCTCTGTAATAGCTGCACACCTTGCCTGCAGGGCTGTTATTCCTAATCTTACAGAAAGTGCATGGATCCCATCCAAACCAGCATGATTAAGAGATATGGGAGCTGCTGGCTCTTCTGCAGGTCGCTCTGGGGTGAGGGTTGCAGTGGGGTAGAAGCCCCTCCCTGCCCTTACTGAGGCACCAGCGCTGCTTATTGACACCAGCTCATTTTTCCTTCAGCATTTCCCCTCATTCACTGACCAAACTGCAGCCCTGGGGTTCACCATCTCCCACAGTCAGACTCTACATAGATAGATTTTAAGAAAATACATACAAAAAGGCACCCAATCCATGAACACATTAGGCAGAGTCAGACCCTCAGCCCTCTCTATGGGGAGCCCTCCATACTCAGACCAAGGTCAGCAGTGACAGATGGGCAGATGTAAAAATGTCTGTGTTTAACTCAGAATGGTCACAAACCACTGCTTTACTCCATGGTGGGGAAGCCTCACCATGCCCAGGATGGATTTGTTTATTGAATTGGTCCAGTGACAGGTGCTCCCAGAAGGCTGCTGTGGTTCTTTCAGGCTCTCAGCACCCCACCTCGTGTTTCATGCATAGCCTCTGTGACAGGGCTTCACTGAGCCTTATCACTGAAGGGTGAATTACATCCTTGTTGCTGTACCAGGTGTCTTCTGAGCACCTGCAGATAAGGCACATCAGAGACTGGAAAGGCAGGAGCAGTAACCTGTGGTTTCCTGGGGCTGGTACATGTTCAGGAATTAGTGAATTGGCATCTCACATCCAGCACTGCAGTGAAATGCAGCTGAGCGAGGGTCTTGCAGTATAAATCTATTGTGATTTCTGTGCTCTTTCACCTCTTGATTGTAACTCCTACAAGGCATCTTTATGTTGGAGGAAAAGAGATGCAAGCACAGTTTTGGCAGGTTGAGAGAAGGCAGCAGCAGCAGAAGCTCTGAGTATTTGAGAGAAATTGCACTGTGGAAGGTCTGGCAAATACACACTAATCACTTTTTACCTATTTAGCCATTTCACAGAGGATCAATAAATTGTCAAATGTGTTTAAACTGGTAACTGTGAAGCAAAGAAGGGCCTGTGAACTGAAAGGTGAAGATGGGAATATAAGTTCCTTCTCTGATTTTTAAAGGGACTCAGCTACTTTAGAAATAATGTTTTACTGTATGTGTTTTACCTGGAACTGGGGTGAGGTACAATGAAAAAGATAAACTAGGCCACTCTTGTATAGATGCTCCAAAGCAGAACTGCACATAGACTGATTGGCAGTGGGCAGGGGATATGCTACACCAGAAATAATATTTTGAGCTCCTGTGGCCAATTCTTAACTTATTCCTGGGGTCCATCTCAGGAGAAGCTCTCATGATTCACTTAATAGGGCCCATTCTGTTTTTACAGTGAAAGGGTTGGTTGGTTTTGCTTTCCAAGGAATTAATTTTCACTGTCTGTGGCCCTGTGGTGACACGTTGTCATAATAACTACAGGGAACTTATATTAGCTGGAAAAATCAAAAGGCCTATGTTTTGGTCAGTCTGTTTGGTTTGATTTTAATGTGGGGAAAATGAATTCATGTACTGATACACAAAGTATCAACAGACATCAAAAATAAACATATACCACAGAGAGATGATAAATATATACATGTTGACAGAAAAGGCAAGCTACATCTCTACTAAAAGGCGTTGAAAAAGACAGCAGTAGAAATGAGCAAGATCAAAACAGTAGTTTCTTGAAAAGGCTTTAGGAGGAAACAATTTCACACAACAGGAACAGCCCTGTGGACTTGTCTACCTCACATACAGGGATGAGCAGTCACAGTCCCACATACGGGTGGACAGAAATGCCTCTCTAGTGACTATTATCTTGATTAACAGCTGGACTGGGAGCAGTGACCTGCTTACCTGAGCCTGTGAGATGTGATTTTTCAGCTGATGGAAGTCATCACATCATTACCCAAACCTCTTTTTCAAAATCTGCCTTTCCTACTTAGTCCCTGGGCCCAACACACCTTGCAGTCCATCTGTTGCTGGATAAGAAGAGAAGGTAAAATCACATGGCAGTAGAGAAAATTCCCTTTGTGACAGGTACTATCTTTTCAATGGTGTGCACAGAGAGCTGAGAATACTGGTCCAGTCCCTCGCTGAGATTCTTAAAATACCAACACTAATTGACAGCAGGTGAATTGGGCCCACTTGTAAAACACAAAAGTACAATTCCATCGTCACCGTGCACCTTTATTTCTTTTCTTTTTGTATTGGGCTTTGGATCTTTCTTCCATTCAGCCCTGTAACCATTAGGAAGCACTAATATTGACCAGGCTGTAATGGCTAATAAGGATGCACAGCGTAGGCAGCCCTGTAACATGAAACACTCTTGTGCAGGCTCTGAGGCTGGGAAGAGCATTCATTTTCTATGCACGCAGCCTTTGTATTTCAGCCGTCCCTTCCTACACAAAAATGCCAGCTAATTATCATTCCTTCTAAAGCCTTTCCCGGTGTAGATCAAAGAGCAATGTGGATTTCTACGTGTGGTTTCATACAGTGAAAATTGTCTCCATTGCCATTTGAGTGGCACATTTCTCTAGGGGGCAATTGCTCACGACAGAGGAAGGGGAGGTGTGAGGGGGCTTGTGGGATGCTGCATTGCCTGGAGCTGCTGAAACAAGGCACAGGGGAATTGGGGAAGATTAGCACCGTATGAGGGCTCTGGTCATGAATCTGGCTGCTTGTGCAAGCTGATGCAGGAGGGATTCCATCCTTCCTTCCTCTAGCCCCTGGTAGCTCTTGGTTGGGGGTTCCTTGTATCCCCTCTCAGCATTAACAGTCCTGACTCGTGCTCATGCACTGCTGTCACATCCTGCTTATCCAAGCTTCCCTTGGCTTGACGTCAGAGGAGTCAGCTGCTGTTCAAACCTGTCAGCCTCACTGCAGACTTGGTAATTATCCCACCACAGTGAGTGGTACACACTGCTCTTTCCTCCTCTGTTCTTTGCAGAAGGACATTATCTCCCAGCCACACTTTTCTAAAGGTTAAGATCTTTCTCTTCAACTAAGTGCAAGATCATTCCTTTAATCATACCATTTTGCCTGATGTTTGTCAGCTTAACTAATGTGTCTCCCTGAGCTGGATTCCTCCAGTACTCATTCCTCCCAGGATTTGTGTCAAAGCATTAATTTGCCATGAAATTTCTTTCATTCAGTTTAATTTCAGGACTGCTGCTCAGGCTTTTGCATTTGAGATCAGATCTCAAGACCTACATTTCACGCTGTGACTCTGTGAGTGTGCCAAAAGCCACATTCCCTTTTAACAGCTGGGTTTAAAAACTAATTTTGGGAGACCAGGCTGAGGGAGCTGAGGATGCCCAAATGATGCTGCCCTGGGCAGGTCTCTGGCTGGCTCTCAGAACACTAAATGGTTTTTGCATGTAGATGTTGTGTGTGAGCTGTGCTGGTTGCATATTGTTGAGTTAGTTTGATGCATTAAGGAGAGAATGTACCAATAAAACACACAGTCAAGAGAAGTGACTGTCTGAAGTGTAACACTTGCCTTGTATCTTTGAGGCTGGAAATGCCTGAATCCCTGTAAGGATTTGCTGACAAAAGTGGGTGGTCTGGTATCTCAGGAGTCTGCTGTTGCACTTGGCCAGGGTTTTGACCTGTGAGTCAAAAATGAACAAGTGAAGTGCTGGCAGAAAAGTGCCTTGTTCTGATTCTGTGTGAGCTGTGCAGTCTGGAGTCACTGCCTGGATTTCAGCACAAGCCTTGTAGCAGTGGCACTGGCATCAGGCTCTGCTTTGGTGAATTTTCTGCAGGTTCCATTTGGCTCTGGGCACTGTGTTTTCCCTGGTACATCCCTGGACATCCCCTGATGTCTGAGCTGCACGCTGTGACCTACCTACCAGTCATGGCTCACACTTGCTCTGTTCTCCCACCCCTTCATCTCCTGCCTGCTGGTCTTTGGTATCTTGTTTGTTCTTTGCATATGATAACACCTCAATTAAAATGTGACTGCAAATGTGACAGCAAGGAAGGCGCCGAGAAACTGTTTTCTGGCACTGTGTGCCCCACCTCTCTCCCCAGTTTTACTTCAAAAAATAATTATTCCTGGAGTAGATCCCATCTGGCTGATGTCTCACAACTGAAAGCCATGAAAAACATTGTTCTGTGTAAGTTCCCTTCACGTATTGATGAGAACGATCATACACACAATAAGCTGCAGAGAGGGAGAATATTTTCACTGAAAAGGAATCCAGGCTGCAGCACTTGTAGATAAGCCTAATGTTATCCAAATATTTTCCTCCTTGTTTAAAGGCAAATGGGCTGCACCCACATGACCTCATGTGTCTCTTGAGATCTAGCTATTTTACGCTGGATTTGACTTATGCTAATGGAGACGATGGTGGGCTGTGCCTCATTGCAGCTTTGTCACAGCTTTTCCTAGCAGCCTTGTTTTCCAGGAAGCCTTGCTTTCAGTTCTGGGAGCTGTGGAGGAGAAGGTGTTAATGCAGCCCTGCTTATTTTAGCAAATGGGTGAATCAGTGGTTTTAGGAAAACAGTTCAACATATTAACCCTTTGTTTCCGGAGCAAGACAAGAAAATCACCGTAGAGTGAACAGATGGCTTGGCATATTTTTAGCCTTGCTCTCTGTTCCCATGGTATTCCAGACTGTGTGGGATTCCCCATAGACTGTTGTAAGATTGGTGGGCCCAGCCAAATGTCTTGTTTTGCAACACAGCATCAGAGGGAAGGAGGGAAATGGGATCCTGTTCCAATCAGCTCTGTTTAAGTAACTAAATGAAATGTTCTCACATAATCGTAGATGATGAGGGAGACCATAGGGAGATCTTGGTCTTATGATTCTGGTGCTTGCTCATTGTCAGCTGCTATATTAAGTTAGGAGAGACAAAATAAATGTGAAATAGTGTTCCAGTGGTATTGCCTGTATAAACCATTGATGCATCCAAAGGTTTAGATGGCAGAGGAAAAACTCACCAGGATTTTGGTAGTCTCTGGCTTGCAGATGGGATGGGGAAAAGTTTCTGTAGCTGTGAACTGCCTCTTTGGGATGTGTACTCTGAGGAAGTTCTGAAAGCTTCTTAATTCCAGGCAATGATCCTTTCTGGAGTGAGGTCAGATTCAGAGCTATTCATATGCACTCTGTATAACAGTTTATTGGTGATTCTCTGTGGTCATAAACCATATTGTTCTGTAAGTAGAGAGGTTAACCAGTGAGGTGTATGGTGTGAGAGAAGGGGTTCCTTAGGTGTAATGACTTTTGGATCTCAGCTATGGTTAGAAATTCTAACTCTAAGGTATGTAATATGGCAAGAGTTGTATTTGTTGTTATTCCAAATCAGGTTTCTGTCACTTGTATTAAAGACTGCAGGTGATTACTCAGTAGGGAACAGAAATCATAGCATCAATTTTCCTGACAATGCTTAAATTTCTGTTATACACAAACATTCATTGAGGTTCATAGAGTATTATGTTCTCTTAATAGCTTATTTGCATATTAGAAGGTTTTAAACAAATCCATCCCTAATGTGTTCTCTCTGTGCAGTGCTGTGTGGCTCAGTCTTTTACTATCAGGAGATAATAAAATGCTGTTTGACAGAATTAAGAAAACAAGATGATGATAAGGTTCTGCCCAGTGGGGCAAGTTTCAGTCCAGCACAGCTTACTAACACACCATTCCTGATTCAGCAGTTCATCTGCACTCACCATCTGTTGCCCACCTGAGTCCAGGTACTGCTTACGCAGAGCATTAATAACACATGAACAGTAGGAGCTTCCCTTTTTCCTCTGAATGCCCTCAGCCACCTGCAAAGCCTCTGCAAGCACCTCTTGCTTTCTGTGCCTTTATAATTCACTGATACATTTCACACGCTGGTCAAAATGCCACATTGTGGATGTTTTCTCTATCTGGGTAACTGGTGGATGTTTTTCTCCCATTGGACCAAGGTACCAAGGACACAGTTCATATGCAGAAGAAGATGCAATTCCATGTGTTAATGCTAAACTCAGGAAATACAGTGAATGGATTCCCTTGAATTTGATGAGATTTTTTTGTATTAGAGCCATTAATAAATGATGGTTTTGACAGATTTAGGAATTCGCTCAAAGTCAAGGCCAAGATTATTCAACAAATTTGCTTATGTCATTTAGGATACAGTCCCAAAATCTGCTTTCTGGCTGATAAATTGGGTGTGCACAACTAAAGCAGGAAGCAAAGCAATTGTTTCTGTTTACAGAAAGCTTACACAGAAGCCAACTTTCAAGCTTGAAGCCTGCAGATAAAGGGGCAATGACTGGTGCTTGAAATCAAAATTCAAAGCCACTGTTTCCAGCAATGATGTATGTCCCTGCATGCTTTGGGATCAGGCAGCAGCTGATGGAAATTCATGATGCTGTTTGCAGTGCTATGAATTATTTACGATGCACAGTCTGCCAGAACTGAATGGTGAGGGCAGGCAGTTTGTTGGACTCCTCATTCCCAAATGCTGGTGTCCCACTCCTTATGTGTGTGACTGGGAACATGGTCCTTTGTGTGCTTTAGGATCAGGTTTGGGGAGAGCATCAGCTTATTTAGTGTGACATCCTGAAGTGGTGACAGCACAGCTTTTAACCCACTTGTTCTAGGCTGGGTAAATCTTCCATGTGTATCTCATTGGCATCTCAAAAAGCCTCAGATGAGGGACTCCAGTTCCTTTTTGTAGTTCCAGACCCCTCCTGTTTTATAGTTCTGATGGGTAAACAATCATGCTGATAAAAAAATTGTGCTTTGCTTTTAATTGGAATTTGTTCAGTTTTACTTTGCAGATAATGGTTCTTTATGGCTTTCTTCTGCTAGACTAGAGAGTCTTTTAGAACTTGCAATTCCCTGCTTTCAGAAGTCTTTATACCTAGTAACAAATCAACATTTGGTTTCCCTTTTGCCAAATTAAACAGAAAAAACTCTCTTTCTTTGATTGCATAACGTGTTTCCACAGCATGTGTGTAATTTCTCTGCAACTTGAGTTTTCAGCATCTCTTAGGACAGTGGGTACCACAATCGTGTGAGTGTTAATTTCTCCACTGCGATGTAAAATAATTTCCCTCATCTTGTGCTGCTTCCCTGAAATGCCAGAATATCACAGAGAAGTCTCATTCCTTTCCCCTCCCTCTTTAAATCCCAGCTCATCAAAAGGCAGCTCTTCTGACTGAGGAGCTCCAATATCCAGGACCACATCCATGCCAAGGACACCTGAACCCAGGGGCTGCTTAAAGAGCCAGGGGTGGATCTTGGCACAAGTGGAGGCTGGCCCTGCTCAGCTGGAACAGGTCCTGCCTCTGCCTTTTCATGCTGGGAAGGTGCAAACTTACCCCCTTCCCCAAAAGGTTTCTGTCAAAATCAGGGCAAGTGCAGTTCTGCTGCTCCCTGTATAAATCATATGGGAAGCTCTCTTAGTTCCAACCTGCAGCATTTACATTTTTCATCTCCTTTTGCTGTTTTTTGAGGTTTCTCACAATGCTCCTGCCTGAGGAGATCCTGCCCAAATGTCGCTGCCGCAGCACAGCCTGACCTTTCTGCAAGTGCTTGTGTTGCCATTGTCACAGCTCCCAGGTGTTCCCTGCCTGCACTTCAGGCTGAGACGTGCTCACAGGCTCCTGCAGTATGAAGGCAAACTGCTGAGACGAGTTGTTTATTTCAAATGGCATCTCCTGGCTGTGACTGCCATCCTGCCGCAAGATTTCAGTGGGTAGAGTCGCTGTGGGGTCCCTCTGAACTCAGTTACATCTCAATCTTACAAATTTTCTATGTGTTAACAAACTCTCTTCTGTGCTGGTCAGTTTTTAAAGAAAATTGAGGTCATTAAAGGTCTGAGTTTCTTCTTGCCTGGAAATGGAAGCACGATTCAGTTCCAGTCAGAAAATCTTTGCTGGAAAAAGTACCTGGCTCTTTTGGCAGCATCGGTACAAGAGCTGGCCAGGAGTCCAGGGAGGGTTCCTTGGCTGTTCGATACAGGTGTCTGTATTGAACTCACTTGCAGGAAAAGATCAATTCCAGTAAATCTTCTCTGAGATCTGCCAGTGACTTCTCTCCCCTTTCTCCACTCCCTGTGCTACAAATATCCTTTCTGTTCTTCTCTTTGAAGTGTTCCCAGCTTCCCTTTTTGTGTCAGAAGGCAGCACGGGGCAAACACCCCTTCACCAGGGCAGTCAGGATAGCTGGGAAACCCAGCAGAGATGAGGAAAATGCTCTGGCTGAAGCGAGCCACTGTTACAATGGAGAAACATGTTTGCATTGAAGGGATAATCACCCATTCATCCAGGCAAGTTGAACAATAGAGACAGAGGTTTGGTTTTCTCCGATTGTTTCCCATAGCAAAAATGATTTATGTCTTCTCTCTGAAACTATTGGATGTCTACTGAGGGGTTCATTAGAGAGGCCCTTGCAGCTGCCAAAAGAACCAGCTGGATTGTGGAGCCTCATTTTTTCTGTCCTTGTCTGCTTCCTACAATGAAGAACTAGTTTGCAATCTAGACCTTATTCGTGCTGTGTACAACACATGTGTGTATATTAATGCACAAACTCTATGCAGGTATCCACCTAAAGGTGGTCCCAGTGGATGGAAATCCTTGTAGCCACCTCTTTGTGCTGGGGGGTGTGTTCATCAGCCCTGGCTGAAAATGTGAGCACTGCTGGCATTAATTCCATCAGGCTGTTCTGCAAATTCTTCGCCATCTCCTGCACTGATGTTAGCTATTTGCATTATAAAATCTAATTGAAAACCTGCAAATTAGATTTAAGGGAAACTGGAGACTGAAGCACTTTGCTCAGGTGATAATTTCATTTACTGTTAAGATGTTGCTTAGACCTAAATGTGAACGTATGCTCTGTTCCTCCGTAATACACACCCCTGGGCATATAACACCGTTCTTAATTTGATTTTAAGAGTGTAATTGTGTATGTCTGAGCAACTGGTAGACAAAAATCATTGGATCAACTTTGAGAAATAAACTTAATGTGCCAGATTCACTGGGAGCACCCAGTGACCCTACTGTGTTATGGCACAATATTAAATAGAGTAGAAGCTTCTCAGCTGGCTGCGGGAATCTGTACATTAAAACCTGCAATACCATTTGTTGCCTCTTAGCAAAAGGCCTACAGGAAATAGGATTCTCTAAAGCAACCCTGCAAGGATCTGAAGTGGAATTTACTGACATTACAGCGATGGGAGCTTGCTGTATGTCAGAGAGAGTTACAGGCTGCTCCTGTGGCCCAGAAGACTGGTGTCTGGTTAGATTCTGTGGCTGTATCAGTGAGGGGACAGAAGTTGTTGAAGCCTTCTGCAATATGAAAGTTTTAAGAAGATTTCTAGCTTGTCCTAGGCTCTGAACTCATCATATAGCTCCTTATTTACCCTGCCTACATGAGCTGATTTTTTATTTTCCCTAAGAAAAGGAGAAGGGAAAGAATTCAATGTAAGGATCAGATCATGCCTTTCTCATTCAACATAGAATTTTGCATATGATTTAAAATTTTGTCATTTTCTCACCCAGCTTTGCTTGTTCCAAATGAGCCCTTTGGCTTATCCTGGCATATACTGGCACAGAGGGAATTTATAAGCACTGAGAGAATCTGAAGGAAGAAGTGTCATGCGCACATATTAGTGCATTATCTGCAGGGCTTTCAGAAACTGCTGGGGTTTTCATAGCATGTGGGGGAAAAAAAAAACACAACCACACCAGAAAATTGAGAAACTGGGTCATCTGGATTCATTTGCTGCATCTTTCCAGCTGGGCTTTTGTTGCTGCTCAGGCTGACATATCTGAGCTCACATGGATTGTGCTGCACCAGGATTGCACAGGATCCTGCTGTCTCTGCCTCCTGCACTCCTCTTGCACTCAGGGTTGTGCTGCAGCTGCTTGGGAGCTCTTAGAGCAGCAGGAGGCTCTGCCTCAGTGAGGGTCCCTGCTGGGGGACAGGAGGGGACTCACACAACCTGCTGCAGCACAGTTAGCACAGAGAGAGCAGCCAGCTGGAGGGTCAGCACTGCACCCACCTCCCTGGGCTCTTCTGCGCCTTCTTCTTTCAGCTCCTTGTTTCCCCAGTCCTTTTTTCTAGACAGCACAACACACTAGGCTGCTTTTATCCCTCTATCCCATAACCCTCCTGAAAAATCTTCCAGATATTTTTTAGGGGGCAAATGCCAATTTTGTGGCTGTGTTTGAATTCAGTATAATCTCATTTTACGGTGAGTAGCTATCACAAAGGCTAAACTGTGAAGCTGAGACTGTAAGCAATAAGTGCATTGCTTGTTTGCATAGTGTACTGAATGCAACCATTCTCTGTCTCATCACATGAATGTATTTTTTACTGTTAATTCTCCTATACAAAAATTATATTCTCTGCTGTGTCAAGGAAGTTTTGTTTTATCCCAGATGCCCAACAAGCTTTCTCCTGTAATCTGGATTCTTCAGGGAATGAGACTGTTCTGGGTTATGCTCATCTTTGTATGTCCTTTCTCCTTCCCTGAGGACTTTGGATAAGAGGGATGGGGATCACTTAGGTTTTGAGTTCCTGTGAGCTGCATGCACAGCAAGAGTTCCTAGGGAGGAAGATTCTGTTAGCAGCTCTCAGATGAGAGGGTAGCTCACAGATTCACCCCTTATTAATCTCATGAGATCACACAGGAGAGTATTTATGTGTCTCAGATGACTAAGTTTTGGTCAGAGCATGCACCTAGATAATCCAAACTAAGACATTATTTCTCCTTGCAGAATGATTTGTTGGCTTATTCAAGTGAAATCTTCCACTTGTGGACTTCTGTAGAACAGATGATACACCAAGCTCAACACGTATTTTATCATCTTTTCTTTTAGGTGGAAAAACTGGCAAAGTACTTGGACCCAAATGATTTGGGAAGAATCAATTTTAAGGACTTTTGTCACGGAGTTTTTGCTATCAAAGGTATGTGCATATTTCTTAAAAATAATCCTCTTCAGTTCCACTGATGTTTCTCTGGTTGCAGAAAATGTAATGATCAAAGACATCCTCTCTTTTGACTGTGGTTATTTGTAGTGCCAGTAGAGCAACTCTGGGAACAGAGCTGGGATATTTTTCCTTTTTGTGCATGTCATGTTTTAATGGTGAGCAGTGCTAGAGTTCCTGCATTCACTGGTGCTTGTGCGTTGGTTTACTGTTCATTTTTGTCACAATAAATGTGATGTGGTTTAAAGACAAATACAGCAAAAGAAAGAGTAGTTTTGTGGTTAGCAGGTAGGGACCAGGTCTGACACTTCCAGGTTCTCCATTTGGTTCTGTTCACCTCAGGAAGTTAAAGAGCCCTCAGGCTTTGGTTTTTCTTCCAGGAAATTTAAGACTATTATACTCTTCTTGAGATAGCTATGGTTAATTCATGGTTTGAGAGCACCTGGAGTCATGTGTTGGAATGAAAAGGGTTAATTACAGGTTGTCCATGCAAGCCCTGAAGAAACAGACCAGGTGCATCAAACCACTTCCTTTGCAAGGAAACACAGCCCTGGACAGAAGACACAGACTTGCTGTGCTTTGTGGCTTAGCCAAGGGGCAACAACACAGTGAGGAGGGACTTGGACTGCTGATCAGTTTTCTAACTTCCCATATGAAATAATCCACCCTGTCCTCTTCCAGACACATGGTATGTCCTTTCTAAAGGGTTGGAGTGCTGTCACAGCCCAGAGGCTTCACTGCAGGGACAGGGGGAATGTCACAGCGATCGTGGTGTGATTCCAGGAGAAGCCTCTGGAGAGTCTGCTGTGATGAGATTATTATGAAGCCATAATGATGCAAGACTAACACCACAGCAATTTTAATTAAAGTTTATGGCAGCCAAAGACAGTGTGTAATTAGGTAAAATTACAGCAAGAAGCTGCTCTCGTCCATGTTCTTGGAGGCACCATCCAAGGTGACACTGAAGAGAGGGCAAGAGAAAGCCCAGAAGGGAAGTTCATACCTTAGTGCACAAACACTACAGTCTACAGTGGAGGTTGGTCTTTAGCTACCAGCCATATTTTCCTTAAAAATTAAATTGCTCTTATTAAAGTTCAGAAAGGGTTTGTCTGCCTTTCTGAATGGAAAGCCTCCCACCATGTTGTTACCTCTCATTTTTCAGTACAGCCACATCCCAGGGGTAGCATCAGGCTTGTTATCAAACAAAAGCAATTTGTCTTGGCAGCAACAGGTTATAAATATGATTCTTTGACATCTCAGCTTATTACAATGGCTTGGGGCAATCAGATTAATAGAGCAAAATGAGATGCTACTATAAATCCAGTGTTTTTTTCCATAATGGAATGTGAAGCTGTGCTATTCTCAGCACTGGAAGCCAAATATTTTAATTCAAGTTTTATTATCCTAATGCCTTGTATTTCTTATTTATGAGACTTCACATTAATTTGTCTCATAGATGCTTGCCCTTATAATATGCTGGAGAAGTTGTTTGCTGCACAGAGGTGATTATAGTGTCAAGGGGGTTTTGAGAGATCGGTGCCTTGAATTTCTTTAAATCGTGAGGTTCGAGGTGTTTAGAACAACAGGTTCAAATCAGAGTTGATCTCTGATGGTGTTGATTTAAGCATTTCATATCCAGGGATGGATCTTAGTGGGAAGCTAACTGTTGAAGCCTGAAAAAATCCCAAACATCAGAGGGTTTAATGGCTGCCTTGTAACTGCTTGGTAGTAGCTCTTGCTGTAAGGAGAAGCTTCTATCCCTGCATCTAAACTCTGCAGCTTGGCCTCTGCCCTCCATAAACCAGGGCATTGTTCACCCTGGCATGGTACAAATGAGAAGTGTTGTGTTCCTCTGCAAGTGGACATCAAGCCTTGCCTCCTCCTTAGTGCTTCAGAGCTGGATAAACCTCATGTACCTCCAGAGCAGTTGCTGGGACCATCCTGTGGAAAAGGCAGTTAATTTTCTTCAGGTGCTGAGTAGCAGGAACTGTGGGGAAGGATTTGATAAGGAGCCTCACTGATGGTAGGGACCTTTGGAAGTCACAGAGAGGACCTTTTCAAGTGGAGGTAAATATGCTGGAGGGGAGAAATGTGTTGGAGGAGCTCATTCCCACTGTGTCTCTGGGGGTGGCATACTGGACAGGCATGGTACTGACTATTTATGGACAGCTTTGCTTCTTTTTGCTGGTCTCTTCTGGATTAAAGGACTTTGCCCCAGCATCTGTGCTGAGCTCCTGCTGCCTAGGCTGCTTTCCCCAAGCAATTAGGCTCTGCCAGAGCCAGGGACAGGCATACCATCAAATTTAAAGCTTTGCAGCAATTTCATTGGAATGCCAGAATATGAAGTCTTTACTCCTGCTGAAGCTGCCCTCTCTATCTGCTCACTGCAGGGCTTTATTTCTAATAACTGTGTCTGTCTGGAGAGCAATTGCCATGAAATAACACCTGTAACCTCTTACTGAGCTGCTGTGTCAAAGCCAGTACAGCCTAAGAAGTGGCAGTGCTTAGAGACACCAGGAGCAGCCAGAACACCACTCAGAGGCTGAATTTCCCTTAATTTCAGCAGGGTCAGCACAGGATCCATTACTGTTTGCTCAGCAGAGCCAATGGCTGGTTTTGCTGTACTGAATTTATTATACTGATCCAGTAAATATTTTCTGTCACTTGTAATACTCAAAGGCTGGAGTGGAGCTGCTAATTCCAATGTGCTCTGTGGGCTGGTGGATTCTGCAGTCAAACATTTGCAGGACCAGGCTGTTGCTCTGTTTAGCAGGCTCTGATTAAGTCTGACCTGTTCCTTCTCTTTTAAGATTTCTGCTGTGTTTCCAATAATCTCTTTGCTTTGATACTCTGCTTAAAAACACCCAAACCTTGAGAGATAAAGGGGGAGCTCCCCCTGCTGCCCTTGGTGTTACAGCTCACAGAGATGAGAGGGTATGGTACAAACACAGACTAAACCAGAATTAAAATATAAAGGCAGATGTATTCTGACTCCATATCTTATTTTAACCATGAAAACAGCATTGTCTGCTGTGTAGTAATTGGAGGGTCATGGCTTTTGTAACAGGAGAGATTGAGCTATGTTAGCACAGAGCACTCCTGCAGTAAGGAATCTGTCTGCTTTAGCAGTCACTGGTTTTCAGATGAAACCATACAGCCTGTTTTTCTGCCAGAGCAAGAGAGTCTTTCCCTTACCTTGTCGAAGTTTTAAAGATATTGAAGTTGTGCTCTGTTCTGGTATTTGAAAATGGAGAGTTGGAGGAGCTCCTTAATATTCATGAACAGGGTGGAAGAAGCACAGCTGTGAATTTATACACTTCCCCACCTGCAGCAATAGCAACCTTTGAATCTTCAAAATAGTAGCACAGACCATTATGTGCCTTCAAAAATCCTGCTCTGTGCTTGCCTAGGTCCTTAGGCATCTAATTACTGCAGCTGGCTGGAAAGGTTCTAGAAGCAGGCTTTATGTGAGAGATAAAAGTTAAAAAGTAGATATGTTTCTCTGTGAGTTCCCAGCAATTTTGATGAGAATTCCAAGGATAGAGATTTACCCAAAGTTTCAAAGAACTGTTCCAGAATGGATGTTGGATGTTCTGGCAGCTCAGATTGTGACAGGTTATTTGAACTGTAAAAGAATATGAAAATAATAAAGTATGAAATTTGATGGGGCTTTTTCAAAACAAAGTTTTCCAAAGCAGAGTATTTCTGCCTTTCTGTTTCACTGGAGATTGATTTGGAATATTCTTTTATAGTTTCCTTCATATGCTCCAAACAAGGATATTTTTCACAGAAACAGTGCCAAGTTTTGACCATCTCCTTCAACTAACTTTAAAATCTAATTTGCAGTCCCATAGCTGAGAAAAGTATTGTCCCCTGAAGATCCAGCATGGAATAAGAGATGGATATGTTGCAGTCATGTAAAAGGGAGTTTATTTCCCAGACTCCAGTATTTGTAATATGTACCAGTACCCAAGACCAGGACAGCTGCACCAGCATGGGAATTACAGTAAAGCCCTGCAGAAAACCCCAAAGTCCTGGTGAACCCATTTAGGCTCATGCTGTAGATCTCCAACTTCACAGCAGGCTGTAACTGGAGATGATCTGATAGTTCTACCTATTTTATTAAGAATAACTTCTGACAGGAGAGGTGCTTGGGATGGCTCCAGGGAGGAGCAATGTCAGTAAATGGGAAGAGCTGAGCTCTCCTGTTGTAAATTACACTATAGCTGTTCAATGACCTGAAGTTGGTTACTTCTAAAAGTACTTGAGACTGAAAGTACTTTTAAACTGCATTTTACTAAATACATCCTGGAACCATAAATGAGTCTAATACACCGCTAAAGATCCAAGAGTAGATAAAGTAAAAAGCTATTGCTGTTAGGAAAAATGCCAGAAACCAACTACATTCAATTAGGTAGCCAGATTTGATTTCCTATAGTATTAAAATTGCTTAATTGCCTGTGAAAATTGCCTGATGTGGTATGGGTTTAAATCTCCTTCTCGGAGCATTTGCAGGAAACAGCTTTGCTGAAATTGAGTTTATTTGTGACCAGGATGTCTGTTTGCAAATTGACTGTTTGTTAGGGTGTGAAAGCCTTTTTTTTTAAAATGAAACTGAATGCAAATTTGAAAAATTATCTCCTAAGATAATCATGTCTAGCAACCTTAGACAGCTGAAAAAGTTAAAGGTTCACATTTTCCCCTTCAGTGACTTGTAAAACACTTTCATCATCTTTGCTTGGGGCTAAAGATGACCGTGCTCTGGCCAAATGAACTGTGTTTGCTTATGCATTTGTAGTATTAGGATAAATAGGGTTTAGCTCAGACAATTTTGACAGAGCAGACTAGGGAGTGACTCAGTGCTTTGTAGGACAGGAACTCACACATGTCTGTGTGTCAGAGAGTCTCCTGAGTGGCACAGAGAAGCTGCCTCTGTGCTGGCTCAGCAGCTCCTGGCCACTCTCAGTTTGTGAGCTGATATGCTGCCCAAAAATGTAGATGAGGAAATTTCCCCAACCATAGCAAAGAAGAGAGAACATTGAGCACATGAATATCTTACGATACAGGTAGACATCCAAACAAACTGTCTCTAATCAGCCATGTAAGTGGCTTTCAGTTCTGCCTTTTCCTGGCAAATGAAGTTACAGCAATAATGGGACATCTCAGTGCAGGATTCCTTTGCTTCTTTGCAGTGGGTTATTTTGGGACAGGTTGTAGCCTTGGGTGCATGCTGCTGCACAGCTTGAAATATCCACTGTGGCAGCTCTGCAGACCTCAGCACTGTTTCTGCAGGAGGTCTGGGAGCAGAGGGCACTGCCTGTTCCAGACTAGAGTGCTCCCTCTACAAATCTTTGTCGACTTTCCATCCATATTTTCATACTGAGATTTGCCAGAGTAAACCTGGATTCATTATTTTCTGTCTGGACTGTGACATTCTAATTTAGCTCCCTGGCATTTCCCAGTAAGCCAAAATGTATTCTGGTAATAAGAACACACATGCACAAGTATTTGAGACACTCCAGTGTTCCCTTTGTGTGTGATGCCCCTTGTGTAAACCTCTCGGAGGATCTGGAAAATTCAAATTATATTTAGATTAGGGAAGCAAAAGTGGGTCAAATGCTTGATCAGTTGCTGTGGTTCTGGATCAGGCTGTAAAAGCCTGTGCCAGGGGGCTCTGGGGAGGGCTGCCCTCAGTGGGTTAGGTACAAAGGAGGCAACGCTTTTCTCCCCAGGGTTTCTCCTGAATAAATGACAGGCTTGAATTTAAATGGCCAAGGGCTATCATGAAGTGGTCCATCCTAACTGACAAGGAAAATGAAAGACTGTGATCAGGAGTAGTCTTAGATAAGAACTGAACAGCAAAGAGAGAACTTCACAGCTAAACTCTAGTTTGAGACCTTGGAGATCTGGGATCTGTTTGTGACTCTTATCTCGAACAGACCAGTCTGGCTGGCCTTTTGAAAGGAGGCAAGGCAGAAACATCTCACACCCCTTATTTTGGTTAGTTAAATCCTTTTTGAAGACCCACAGCCTTCCTGACTTTTCTCCTCCAAAAGAAAAGAGGTTGGGAAGGTACTCACCTCTCAGGCTGTAAGGAAGATTGACTGCTCAGAGGCCTTTAGCTGGAAGCACTGTGGTTAGCACAGCTGCCTTAGGAAAATAAAGCTTGGAATTATGGCTGAAGATATTGTAGTTGAGAAATTTTAGGAAGGTGTAAACATACTTCCTTCATTACACTAATCTACATCCATTACTCTGTAGCACTTGGCTTTTATTTTCTTTTTTTGCTGGGGATAACTCACCTTAATGAGTAGGTGGCTCCATATCATGCAGAGACCTTTTAGCAAAGCAGTTCATACGTGTAATGACCCTCACAGTGGGTGCTGGCACAAGGCAGTCTGATGAGTAATAAGCTTTGGTTATTAATGTCAAAAGGTATGAACAGTAAATTGAATTCTCCTCTGCAAGGGGACTAGAGAATAATGTCAGCCAGGCATAGGCTGAGCACTTAATGCTAAAACCAAGAGAAAGAAAAGCATTGTGGCTGGGTGGGAAATGTGAGTCACAGGCAGGGCAGGTTATGCAGAAAGATGCCCTCTCTAGGCAAACAAGTTTAACATTTTGCCTCTATCAGCCAGTAGGTTATATTTTGGAATGTTAGTCCCAAAGGAACTCCACTTTGGGAAGTGACCCTCACACACCATTCTTGTCCACAAACTTCTCCAGCAAAGTGTGCATTTAACAGCTTCATTTATTCTCTCTTCAGTACCACGTGAGATTCTCACTTTGCTGCAGAAGCTGGAAAAGGAAAAGTCCTTCTGCCTGTTATCCAAGTGACACTCCTGAGATGTTAACAGTGGTTTCATTCACCAGGTGCTGCCTCTGACCTATGCCTGTGTGTGGGAGACAGGCACAACATAGTGATCCCCCATTTCAGACTTCCTTCATCTCTGCTCATCTTTTCCGGTTTTTTAAGTGCTTCTTTCCTTTGTAAAGGACTCCTGTTCTTAACCACAATGTATCTTCATCCCTACAGATGTTATTCCCATATTTAAAACCAAGAGAAGATCAGCTAATGGTATAAACCTGTGCAGTTCACACTTTCTTACAACTACCCTGTTTCCTCTGGCTCACCTGCCTGCTGAGAGGGTATTGGTGTGTAATGTCACAGTCAAGTGTATTGCATTAGGGATGGGATGGAAGAGAGGAATAACTGCTGGATAATTGCAGCTTCCAAGTAGGATAGAGCACAACACATGCTGGGAAGGTTTCACACAGTCTAAAATAACCTGGCCTGACATTACTGCCTTCTGCAGCTCACCGTGCCAAGTGCAGTCACTGGTAATTAATAGGGAACTAGGCATTTGGTGATTTCAGTGTTTCTATATTTGTCTCTGGTTTTCACATGAGGGAAGGACTCAGGGAGGAAAACAGACATTGATTTTTCCTGCTCTTAATGTGGTTGTTAACAAAAGCAAACACAGAAGCTGAAAGTCTCCAGTTGCAGGGCATAGATATTTGGTTGCCAAACACTGAATGCTCTGTGACAGAGCTTTTTGTGAAGGAGAATTTGTGGCATTTAGGTATTGCCATTTTAACCAGAGAAAATGAGAAGCAGCTCCACTGACACTAATGTGCAATAGTCACTAGCTCATGCCAAGCCTGTCAGTCTAGTGTTTGACTTCAGTTTGGGTTGGTTACAGGTGGGTTTCTATCTTACAGGACAGTTTACCAAAGCCAAGCAGTGTTCAGCTTTCAGTTTGCAGTGTAGTGCAGAGTTGGCATTAGTGTAATTAATTTAATTACTTATCTAAGTGCTCCACGCTGAATATGTGCTGGACAGAACTCTAGAGGCTTTATTACAGCTATTTAAATAGATTCCAGATCTGGCTTCCAAGTTTTTGTGACTACAAAAGATTGCCTAAAAACCTCTGTTTTTTCCTCCATTGTCCAGGCAGTGCCTGGGAAGATAAACTCTCAGCCTGACCATTTGTTCTCATTTCCTTTTGCCAGGCTGTGAAGAGTTACTGAAAGATGTCCTGTCTCCTGAAAACTCTGAGCCTCAGCACTACGAGCCACAGTATGTTGATTACTATTACCAGGTAAGAGAAGCACTAATTCTGTCTCATGTTAGAGGGCTGAGGAAGCCTCTGGAGTGCTGTGTACTTGGGGGGGTGTAAATGCTGTTGTTTTACTTGGCCTGTTGACTCTTTCTTCCACACTGGTTTAGCTGCATTTAACATGGGGTAGCTGTCACCTGGTGTGAGAATATTTAGCATTTGGATGGTGTTCCTCTTGTAGGTCTCAGTATTCTCTTGGCTGTGAAGGGAAATACTGGTACAAGCTCTCTGGCACCTCACAAGTGCAAAGCCCTCATTTGTGTCTAATTAAATCAGTCAAACTTTGTAGGTGAACAAGTCCTCAGGGACCTTCTGCAGATAATGAATGGGCTCAACAGCTGTTGGGAAGCAGAAATAATACACCTTTGGAAAACTTGATAGTATTTTGGCTGGTTGGTTGGTGGGTGTAGTGTATTTTCAGACCATTAAAGGTCTTCTTCTGTGTCCTTAATTTGACAGTGTCTGTGTGCTCTAACAAGCAAAGCAGTGTTAGGTTTTCCTTTAAGCATCTCTTTGTCTCTCCTTCACTTTACTTCGGTTTTAATCACCTCCACCCATGTAAATCCTGAAGATTAAAGATGCAATTAGCATTGTACATTCAGAGAATTGTGTGACAATGGTGTTATGAGACTTCAAGTGATCCTGAAGTCAGTAGGGAAAGCATTTTACCCTCACAGGTGGTGAAGTGTGAGAACAATACTCATGTATTGAGGGAAGACACGGGACAAGCATGTTGTGTTACGTCACTCCATGATGTTATACAGAATGGTTTCCACTGTTCATACAAAAAGCACAGAGACATTTCCTTCAGCTCAGTGTCTATCACCACTCTGCTTGTTTCTAAACCCCTGGGTTTTTGTAACTGATGACATAAATACCCACCATGCTGTTGCTGGGTTACCTTAATAGATACCATAAACCAAACTCCCTGTTCTGCAGCAGCTGATAGAGGCTATAAAATGAAATCGTCTCTCTGCACACACTTGATGTTCCCCTGTTGCTGTGCAGACATTTCAGGCTGGTTCTGACACTCTTTGAGGACAGGTGACATGGACATTGGGTCTTTTATTCCTCAGGGATGCCACATCTGCTGTCACCCAAAGATGTGCTGGGGAGAGAGCGAGCCAGCTGTCCTTGGGGAGAGCCTAAGGTGGGGATTGTGGTTGCTAACCCTGATGGCAGCAGAGGAGTTTCCCCTCCCTCCTCAGAAAGAGCTGCTCTGGCAGTGCTGTGGTGGAAGCCTTGCTGATGACTCCTGATGTCTACCAGCTCCCCTGTGTTGTACCTTCAGTGAGGGACACCACTTTAATGGGGCCAAAGCAGGATCTGTGCAGCCTGGCAGCAGGAGCAGGTCCTTCCCCACCTTCCCCCAGGGTGATGTGTCATGGTGGGGAGAGCACAAGGAGAGTGTAGGAGCTGTCCTACAGCTCCTCTGCACCGCTGCTCTCCGGAGGGGCTCACTCCATCTCCCATCTCCAGGCGCTCCAGCTGCAGTTTGGAAACTGTTCGCTAGATGTCACCTAAAGACTGGGAAAAGGCTGGGAACAGGCTCGCTGCTTGCCTTAAGGATCCTCTGATACGGCAGAAAGTTGGGAGTTTTCAGTGGGATGAAACAGAGCAGAATTGAGGGGCAGGTGGATTTGAGATTGTCACCATTCATGGCAGTGGTTCTTCCCTCTGAAGGAAACTCGTGCTGCAAACATACGAGCTGTCCTTGCATCTCCCAGACCTTACTGAGTGTGAATTCCTGGTGCTGTAGTCAGGTTTATGGACAGCTCCCAATGGCACAAATGGCACTTGCCTGTCTAATCTGAGCCCCTCAGCTCCTGGACCTACAAATAAATCTGCCCCATCTGCCTGTGAATTCAGAACCTCTTGATTTGGTTAAGGTCTGGATTGTGCTCCATTTGAGGCATTGCTTTAGTCAAGTGCTGTTTATTAGTATAATTTCTCTTACAGCCTTTAGAGAGAGAACAGAAATGCTCTGAGCTTGCCAGAAGCCAGTTTATCAATCCTGAACTCCTTTCACAGCATTTGCTGCTATGCCCTCAACTCTTGTTTTGGCTTCAGTTTGAAGGGAGACAAAAGTCTCCCCAGTCCAGTTTGCTTTGTGGCAAGCATCTGGTAGCACTTCAGAGCCCTTGGGCAGCCTTTTGGAGATGGGAACCAACACAAAGTCCCGAGCTGAAGTCTGTGTGTGAAAACCCAGACCCAGATTCAGCCAGCTCAAACAAAGCAAAGTGCCTGTGTCTAGTATTTCCAAATGGCTGGCTCTGAGCCTTCCCGGGCCCCTGGCCAGCTGGGAGCACTAGCCACAGGACTCAGGGGGATCCAGGCTGGCTGCATCTGCAGCTCCCTGGCCAAGATTTGTGTGGCAGGCCCTGGGAAGCAGTGACCTGGGTCTAGGTGCTCTTCTCTCTGAGTATCTACATTTAGGGAGAAGGGAATCAGCAACAGGAGCTCCTTGTCCTGCTCCTCACCTGGTGTATTTTGGCTGTTCACATTTGAGGGGAGCCTCAATCTAGAGCATCCCAATAGATGACAGAAGAGGGGGTTTAGTTGCTGATCTCACAGCCTTTCACCACCAGCTAGCAGGGTCCCTATTTGAGTAGCTGCTTGAGAAGGGAGAGACTATGTATTTTTATATACAAATAGTTGCCTTTTTGTCCAAAATCAATGCCCAAAAGTCACGCATGGAAACCCAGTGGAAGAACATATTATAAGGTACAAAAATAGCAGGGTCCTTGTTTTAAACAAAGCTGTTTGTTTCTTCCTAATTGTTGCTGTATTGAGTTGCCACTTACCTTTTTTTTTTCTGCTCTCACCTGTAAATAAGAGAGTCAATCTGTCTCTTAACAAAGTACAGGACAATCGCTGCATGTCAAAGAATGAGCTGCCTTTTTAGTCCTCTGTGTGTGTTCTCCTGCCTGCCAAGTGATTAATTACACTGTATGAACAGCAGAAAAATTGTTGAAACATGACAAATAGATTGTGTTTGCCTCTGGGATGGAGCTGGGACTGCTAGCTGATCTGCTGCTATGAAAATATTTTCAGTAGCAATTAGGAGTCCCCCACCAGCTTCTGAAAAAAGGTTTTTTCCCCCTCACTGGCTGCTCAAGGATCTCTGCTAACACCTATGTCAGAGCAGAACTGGGGGGCCCTTCTGCAATGGGAAAAGACTGTGACCCAGATGGGTTCTTCATTAGGCTGTGGAAGGAGGTGGCAGTCTGAGACAGCTGCACTGAGGAGAGGATTGCATAGGTCTCCCCTGACAGTCTGGGATTGCAGTTATTATCTCTGTGCTGTCTCCTGCTATTTATTGAAAAGCAAAGTCCAGGAAAGCATTGACTGTTTTATTGAACTCAGACTTGCTGTTCTCTCCTTGTTGTTCCCATCTCAAATAAAGCTGTCCTCTTTTCCCCACTGAGGACATGCCTTTCACCAGGCACACCAGCAGTTACAGCAACGTAGTGAACAAATCCCTCTGGGTCACTTCAGTAGAGAGGAGCCAGCAAAGACATCAAGTCTTACCTGAGCCCAAGAAACACCTGACTTAGCACTTCTGGTTTCCCAGAAGCCTGTTCTGCCCAGTTTGGGGTGGTGTCCACCACCCAGACAAGGAATACCACTAACCTGACACCACAGGTTAATGCAGCTCTTTAGTAAAGGTAGCACCACTCATTCTTCTGATGTGTTTTCATCCTTGGTGCAGGCTTGGCAGTGCTGAGCCCCTGACCAAATGTCTCCCCACATCGTTTGCTTCTGGAAGCTGAAGCAAAGTTTGAGTGAAGAATACCAGATCTAGTGAGGAAACTTTGGAGCGAGTCTGTAACCAGAATATTTTTAATTTTCATTCATACTTGCTGTGTTTTAAAGCAATGACCCAACCTTGTGCATTGAGCTGACTGTTCTTGAACAGAATAATTCACCTCATTTGTCAGAAGGGATTTCTGGCACTATTTTTCCTAACATTAAACCCAAGTGTTGCCTATCTGTTAACGTGGAACACAGCTTTCCTCCTGCCCTCTGTGGCAGCATTAGCAGAGACACTCCTATCTTAGCAGAGCAGCTAAGAAGTGGTTAAGATGGAAACACCTTTTCACCCCATAGCCAAGAGAAAAAAACAGCCTGTGCAGTAAGGAGAAGCAATATTAAACACAGCAAATTGAAGCCTTTTTTCCTGTTTCTTATCAGCCTCCAGTTTTCCTCACCACATGCTCTCAGTCATTCTTGGCTCCCATTGTGTTTTCAGCCCTGCAGATGCTCCGTGTCTGTTGTGTGTGAAAACTCCCCCACCCTGTGCTTGACATTCTCGGGGTGTTGATGCCACACGTGATGACACGGGGCACGTTTGCAAATTGGAATGTTCTGTCTCTCTTGGATAGGCCAAGGGAAGCAGGAGTTTTCCCCTGGTTTTCCTGGTCCAATCTAGAGGTCTGGTTTATATTTGGTGCTCCTAAATCTGCCAGATTCACCTTCCCTTCAGCTTCTGCTGCATCCCCTGGGAAATAAGGATGTTCAGTGCAAACCTCTGGGGAGGCTCAGCCTAAGAATTGATCCCAGCTCCTGCTGAAAGACTTCTTAGACCCTGGCAAATGTTAAATCAACACCATGGGTTGGTCCTGAGGTGGTGATTGCCTGAATGCCTCGCTGGAGGGAGAAAAGCTTGATAAAGTACAGCCATGCAGCTACAGGGAGAAAAAAGTCCCTGTTCCTGGGTAGGACTAGGCAGGATTTTACACAGGCAAGGCACTGTCTACACCAATGAGAAGTTTTTTGTAACCTCTACAGGCAACACTCTCAGTAATTCATTTTTTTCCTATTTTATTTCTATATACTTTTTCCTATTTTTATTCCTATATATGCTTGGAAGCATCAGAAAGCAACATTAACTACAACTGCAGAGAAACCCCCTGTGAGCAATTTCCCAGAGCAATGAGGAGCACAGTGTGCCCCCATTTGGGACTCATTTACATGGAAATTGCCTGATTTCACCTGGCAATATTCTGAATTATATTTTTTATGTTTGTGCATACATGCAAAAAGAAGTGTCCTTGGTACAAAACACCTGCATAAAAATAAACTGCCTCTCTGGCTGCTCAGGCTGATTCCAAAATGCTGCCCTGAAGAGCTGCTGTACTGAGAATGAGCAGTTCTGCACTCAGGGCAAGGTAGGCATCTTCCAACAAAATAAATGCCAACTCCTCCAAAAACAGCCATAAAAGAGATGGAGGATTCTTTTCTTTTTCAAAACCAGGTTGAATTTTCAATTTGGTGGAACATCACACAGCAGTGACATTTTTAGATGGGAAATTACTTTTCCCTGAGTTGTTTTCGCTCAGTTGTGTATAAAACACAAGTAAAATAACCCAAAATAAGTGAAACACTCTGACCTGGTCAAAACCCATTTCTTCTCTTTCTTAAAATGTGGTTTGGAATTTCTGAGGTTTTGACCTTCTCATTCTGAGCTGGGCCAAGGAAATACTTTGAAATCTAAGAGTCCCACCCAGTTCATTCCACATCAGCCCAAATGCCCCCCCAGTGTCTGGGGCCAGCAGGACACAGACAGGGCTGGGGGTGACCTGGCAGAGGGGATGTCTGAGCAGCCCCAGCCCTGAGAATGGAGTCCCTCAGTGTTGGTTCACATAGTTCCTTTGGGAATGAGGAAGCTGGGCCCTATTTGTGTGTGGTTTTGTACAAATTCTGCCAGTTAAGCTGGTGTGAAGTTTAAGCACCTGTTCTTGTAGATGCTGCTCTCCTGTAATAGAAGGGAAATCAGTGAGAGAGCAAAGATGATTCACCTCCCACAGGGTCTTGTTTAGGTGAAAATTTACCATTTCTTAGGGCTGGGTGGAAATGGTTCAGCCATCCTTACTGTGACTCAGCAAGAGTGATGAAGTTCCAAGTGGACTGTCCTTCCAGACATCCATAAGAAAGTAATTTTGTGCATTTATTCTTAACTGTGACTCTTTTCATTTTAGTATTTCTTTCTTTTCTGTGGCCCAGGTGGGGTTTTGTAAAGCATCAGAACCTTTATTTTAAAGCCTGTCCCCCATCTCTTTGGCAGAGCCACTGTTTAATAGACATTTTCTCTCTCATCCCAAGCTTTTATTTCTGAGGCATTATCTTCAAGCTTTTAGTCTACTGATTCCTTACAGAGCAGAGTTTTGGGGGTGTTTTTCACTGAAATTATCAGTTGCTATGGCAAAATATTCCTCCCATTCTAGTCTCTCCCTGGATAAACCAATTTAGGCTGTGGCTCAGTCTTTAGGTAGAAGCTGTGAAAGGACTGAAGCCTAAAAGTTGGTCTGTTTTATCAAGAAAGTCACATCCCTATGGATTTAATCCTTCAGGTAAGTATGACTTTGTGGTTTAGTGCTTTTTGCCTTTTGTTTCATGTACCGAAAATCTGTCCACTTGAATTTGTGGTGCCTTGAATGCAGCATTCTTAACAACATAAGCAAAAGAAATATTATGAAAGCACTCCCCTTGTACTGTATTCCTGTGAAAGGAATGCCACTGCTCAGTCAGGTGGTGAGAGAGTCCTGCCTCTGATATATGGCCTTTGGGGACTGCCAAAATATCTGTAATAAAAGTAGCTGCATGAGGGCAGGGCACACAGTGGGATTCTTGACACTTGTGTGACTGGGAAATCTTTGCCCTCCAGTTCATAAACTGACACTTTCTTTCTTGATTTTTTTGGTTTAATTATTCTGTTGCCTCTCTTTTCTTCTTGCTACTTGAAGAAATTTGTGCAGCATTTATAAAAGATTGTGGGACACAGAGTGTTGTTGGATTATTTGCCTCAAGAACTGCCACCAAAGTGACCCGTGCAGTCCATGAAATTGCCCAATGCTTTTCCTGGCTATGAAAACTCTAGGACGCCTCCCCCATGTCCTTCATCCCTCAGGTCACACCCAGCTCTTGCCATGTCCAAAGTGCCCACCAAACTGTGTGTTCTTTGTCCTGCCCACTCGGGTTTCCCCCTGGTTTTGCTGGCAGGGATTCTGACACCACAGCGAGGTGTCACAGGGGGACCATGGCATTGTCCTCTGTCAGAGGCAACAGGACTGTTTAAAATTAAACCATCCTACTCAGCGGGGCTCATTGAGCTAAAAATGAAATCTCGATTATCTTGTCTACTTTTAGAAACTGGAGAAAAATCAAAATTTAACTTTTTTTTAGTTGTTTTTTTTTTTACATGCTGCGGTGGAGAATGTATTTGCCTGGGAGGAGGCAGCTTTGCCAGTGCTGTCACACATCTGGGCTCTGAGAAGCAATTTGTAACTGAACAGGAGGAAAAAGTAGGCCAGCCTACGAGAGAGTATCTAGGAATTACTCCTGAGGGATTTGTGCTACACTGCCTCCAGCAGCTGAAATAACAGCATGAAATTGCGATTAAAAATTAAGAAGAGATATGGGCTATTTGACCTTCTTTCAGTGAGGGACACAGAGGCCCTGTCTGCAATAGGGATGCAGAGAAATGCAGCTTCTGTGGAGCAATGACGTGCCAACAAGAGGCTGCTGAAGTTCATCCTGAGCTCAGTGGATCCCTCAGAGGGACCATTTCTTTCCATTCGACGTGGTCCAGGCTGGTTTTGGTGAGCAGGTTAAAGTGGAGTGAAACAGTCCTTGCTCCAGGAGCCACAGTTTAAATGGATGAGAAATAGGAAAGAAACTGTCAGTTGTTTCCTAAGCTTACAGAAATCCAGGAAAGATTGATTAGGCCCCTGAGAGACCTTGTTAATTAGGAGGTAATTTGCCAGATTTGCTGTTTGGCTCACCTCTTTTCCCAGGCTGTTACTGTAATCACTGGGTTAAATCCAGCATCACTTGGAGAATGGGCCATGAGACAGAGCAGCCTGCTTGGGTGGATGTGTACACTGGTGTTATGATAAGCTTCTAGGAAGGTTCATTTGGAATAATAATATAATATTACCATGGCAGTGTTGATATAGAGCTGACACAAATGGATTTGGAGCTGGTGCTTGAACCCTGCAGCCCAGACTCCAGCCATGACAAGGAAGGGTTTGGAAAGGGAGTGCATAAAGCAGAAAAAGGCATATCAAAAAGGGTGATTCCTTGGAGCTTGTGCCAGCCTGTGTAAATAGCACTGTGATAACAAACTGTTTGACTTTGCAAGAGACTTTGATTTGTCCTGAGCTGTGGAGCCCGAGAGTCTGCAGGAGACAGCCCTGGTGGGAATCCTGCTCATTTGTTACCTTCGTGCATAAGTCTCTGGTCATTGGGGATGGTGTTTGGAGAAAAGGCCTTCTCAGTGTGTGTTTGTGCAGCACCACATAGAGCCAAGCAGGATAATGACTGCAGGAAAGTTTGGAGGTTCTTCACCCTTTGGTAGGTACATCAAATACATAAATGTGGTGTAAATCCACTGGAGAGCTTTGGCCATCCATTTTTATAGAATAGTGCAATACTCAGGTAAACTTCCTTGCCCATGGTAGAAATTTATTCGTAGCACTGTGTACAAAACCTGACCTAGTTTAAAATGGGGGGCATTTCTCAACTCACACAGCCTGAACCTGCTGCCACCTGCTTCCAGCAGCAGAGAGGATGCTTGGCTTGTTTTGGTAACAGTCAGAACCTCGAGTATTTTTATATATTCTCCACAAGAAGTTTGCTGTAGCCATAACTGTCCTGCATTTATTACTGGCATGTGTGTGTTGAAAAACTGTGGGTGTTTGTTGCATCAATGAGGTTTTAATTACTGTGTCCTTGAAGGTTAATGTTATTGAGGAACATTTATAGGAGGAACTGGGGCATGTGTCTTTCATCAGGAGATGGACCATATGGTTACAATGCCCTAAGGCACGCTCATGGAAAAGTCTAGAGTGTGGAACATGGGAACCTGTCCCCACTGGGTAGGGGTGTTGAGCCACTAAGAACTGTTGGTCAGATTCTTAGATGATGAAAATCAATTTAAGAATGTGACAAGAACAAGCCTGTGTTCCTGCTGAGTTGGTTGGGGTTTTTTCCCACCTTGCAAGCCTTTGAGACTGTTACAGGAGGAGCTTTTCCCATATGTATCCCTCCTTCCAGCTCTTACAGCTTCACCTTTGCTAGCGTTCTCTATGTGTTTCAGAGTTTAAGAATTTAATGGCTTGTCATAGTTAGAACTCTAAAAGGTCTTTGCTATAAATCTCTACATTTTGGACTAATGTATTTCTTGGGATCTTTGCTCTACTGGCTTCTTGTTACACTTTTCAGAATATTTCATAGTCTAGTTATTGTGAAAAAGGGAGGAGGGAGGCCTGAATAATGAATGAAGTCAGTATTTCACTGCACCTCTGAGATCTGATCTTTATGGAAATCAGTAATGCACAGTATTTTGTGAGGCTAATAGATAAATATTGCCTTTCATGCCTCTGAACTCTTCAGCACAAGGATCAACAACCACGCCATTATGAATCACACTTTGCAGGGTTATGTAGCTGCAGGAGCTGACACAGATTTCTCACCTGGGAACCTGTCAGCTCAGTGAAAGAGTAAATCACCAGCTTTCTCTTTCCACTCTGTTTTGAATCTGCACTTAGAATCTTTCTGTTTGTCTCATTGCCAAGCCAATGGTGAGGTTTTACACGGGAATTATAAAAGGGAGTTTTGTGCAGTAAATTCGCATTTCAACTGTTGTCAGGTACAATTCCTTGCCTATAAAGAAACTCTGAGTCAGACTGCTCAGATTACTGCACCATGACAAAACATTGCAATCAGGAGACATCCTGTGTCATGTCGTGGTTCTTGAATCAAGGGGGAAAGAGTTTGTACTCAGATATCACAGAAGATGCCCTGCCAAGAGTCACTGATATCCTGCTGCTCTACAAAGAAAAGTTTGAGCAGTGAAATGTCCTGAATAACACTGACCCATGTGCCTCAGGAAGCAAAGTCCTGGCACTGGGAAACTCCTGCAGCACTTTCTCTGCAGTTATTAGAGGTTACTAATTTTTCCCCATAAACAGAATTGTCAGACATTTCCTGACTTAGAGCCAGGGCATTACTTGCTGTGCTGCTGAGGGACATGCTTTTCCTCGTTTCCTTTAGTTTGTGTGTAGTCTTACTACATCAAAAACCTTTACAGGAAGAGACAGTCTCTCTTGATTGTATTTTTATAGTGCCTGTCACATGGGGCTCTTCCTTTGTCTCTCCGCTGCAAGGACAGGATCGCTTCATTTTAGAAGGAAGAGATTGGAAAGTGAAGAAACCAGCACTAGTAGGAGTATATTGATATTTACTGAAAGAAATTGTCATATTTAGTTTGACTTAGATACTTGCATTCTGTATGGACTCACGCTCACGTGCAGTGTGTTCTCTCTTATGGGGGAACTGATACTCAAGGGAGCAAGGACTCTCCTGAATAAGTTCCCAGGAGCTCAGACTGCTTTAGATATCCCCTCTGATCTGCTCTGGGCTCCTCTCTGTTAGCACAGCTCCCTGGGACTGGTGTGTGCCACTTGGGGAGGCACAGCATCCTCTCCCCAGCTTCCAGTTTCCAGGAGGCTGGCGCTGCCTTCGCACTCCTGCCGCTTGCACAAGAGCCAGTGGGTAACAAGAACCACATGGACCACACGGCTCTGTCTCCTGAGGTAATTCTCCAGCTCTAAGTGCTTCGGAGATGACGTGGGGTCTCACAGCTCCCCCTCTGCCGACAACTCGCTGCCTCGCAGGACCTCTTTTCTCATGGCAGCTGAACACTTCCATATTGAACACGATTAATTAGAAGGGAGAGGGGAGTGTTCGAGGGCAGGGATCAGTGTTTAAGAGTAGTTCAGTATTTTAATCTGAACAGATTATGGAAATTGAATGTGAAAGGTAAGTAGAGGTAGTTTACTCCCTGCTGAAAGCTAGGTCACATTTATCACGGGGAGAGCCCCCTCCCTGACCTGTTCTTTACAGGACCTGGGGCACTGCTGGGCTCACCTTGCAGTCACGGCCTGTTTTGGTTTTCAGGGGATGTTCCCAGCCTGAGCTGCTGGTCTTGGTGCAGCTGCTGGGTGGGAATCTTCTTCACTGGCTTCATTTCCCTCTGATACTGGATATTCAGAAGTCTCTGTGCAGCCCCAGGGCTATTGACAATACTGCTGATTACTTCGCATCACTATTTAATTAGGATGAAAGACAGGGAATGAGCAAGTTGAGACGTTCCACTTGGGAAAGAAATTGATTTATGGAACAATCAGTCTGTTAGCTCCAGTGGGCTTTTCTTTAAAAAACAAGAAAAGTATTCTTGTCACTTTTGGGTTGATCTAAATCAAGGAATTTGTGCAAAATTATTCTTTTCAGGCTGAGATTGCAGAAACCTGACAATGGGGCAGAAATGGACCCTCTGTTACATTCTGTGCTGTACCTCAGGAGTGAGGAGGAGCTCAAACCTCTACAGGGCTGGAGTTTGCAATGCCTTAGTGGGACTCCACTGAGAGACTTGGCCTGACTGTACCTGCTCAGTCACAGAGGTCTGCTCGTACTCTAGCAAGGAATTTCTGTCTTTTTGCCAGAGTAGAATCACCTGGGAATTAAAATTGACCTTATTTTAAAGGCAGCAATGGGATGTACATATATGCTGCCCTCCCCCATGACATACATAAGTGTGAACATCACCCAAAAGCAGGAGAAAATGTGATGGTACCTCAGAAAGGTCTGGATGGTGCTAATATTGTCACAGCTTTGCTCACACTCTTGAGCTTGATCGGCCAGCTCTATGTTTGTCCTGGATCTGGGAGTTTTCCCTGCAGCATTCTGGCAAAATGTTGTATGAATTGAAGGTGTCTTGCCTCCTACAGCAGATCTGCACCTGCTGTTCCCTGCTCCATGTCTAGGGCCCAGTATCACCCAGTCTAGCATCATCACACCCAGCTTTTGCCAGGCTGCCAACAGCCCATATGCAAGGGCAATGCCTCTGCTGTCTGACACGAAATGTCTTTCAGATCCTCCTCACAGTGAAGCTGAACGAGAGGTTATGTTTTCCCTGCTATGTTTGCATTTGTGGAGGGAACCTTGCTATGCTTATATTTGTAATCTTAGCCATGGATGGACTATGATAGAAACAAAAGGCCTTTTTTATGTGGTTTTCTGAGGCTGCTGCAATACTAGTTGCCCCACAGTTCCTGTGGGAACTGTAGGTTTGGCTGAGCTATAGCTGATTTGCCTTCTCTTGCAGTTTCTGTAGCTAGAAAGGGAGACGTTTCTGTGATCAGGATGGAGAGGTTGATATAAATACTTGGCTAATCAACATTTGTCAGCTAAGCAAAATGAATTCTAACTTCCCTGTTAATGAAGGGTGAACTTGGAGGGACTCTAATGCTGAACAGAGGACCAGGAGAGTAAACAGCGGAATTCATTTTCCGATTGCTACAAACCTTTGGTTTTTGGGAAGGGCAGCTGAACCATGCTCTCCATCATACTGTGTTGTCCTCTCTATCAGTAAAATAAGGATAAAACTATTAATTCTGGCTGTCTGGGTGGCAAGCTGGCTGGCAGGGCACATTCCCCTGACTGTATGTGCCAGCTATACTGAGCAGAGCATCCCTCTCCTCATATCTCTTGGCCATCTCCAGAGAACAATCATGGAATTAACACATCGTTCCTCACAGTCTTGAGAACAGCAGCCACTGTCCCTCAGCAAACAGCTCCAAAAGGGCTTGACAGTTCAATAATTGCCTCTGCTCTCTGGCTTTTAAGACACGAAGTGGAACTTAAATGGGAGTTCTGGAAAGTTTGATAGCCTTTCCACCCTGCTGGAATCATTCATGGTGGGCGTTCAAGCTTCCACCCTAATGGGGATTTGTGAGAAGGCATCAACTCAGAAAAAGTGTCAACAGCACCACAGGTCAGACAAGGACATACTATTATGCACCTTTGAAAACACAGCCAGACTTCACATGTCAGCCCAGCATGCAGCAATCATTAGTCACCCTGCATAATCCTCTTGACCTATTTTTTTTTCCTTTCACAGTGGTCACATTTGAAAATATTGTCTAGAGCTGGTTGGGCCCACACAAAGCTGTTAATTGGGAGCTGTCTAGTTAAGGGGTGACACAGAGGCAAAGTTCAACGCAGTGTGCTCAGCGCCCAGGCTGCAAGTCTGAGCATTCCCAGGGAGCTGGTGGCCGGGGGACCCAGGAGGCACAGAAACTTTATTCCTGTTGCTTCCAAAGGGGCTGGTCACCTGGGTGCTTCGGTTTATCTGGAATTAAGGATTTGACAGGCTGTGGCCCAGCGGGAGGGTTGGAATGTGAGAAGCGCTAATGACATTCCCATACAGGAGTAGGAAGACACCGGTTGGAACAAAGGGCCAAGGAAAGCCTGCCCATCCCAGAGAGCTGGGTGGGCATGGCCTTTGGCATTAGGGGATTTTTAAAGGGGTTGCCACCCCCGTGGTTTCCCCCTGAGGCTGGTACCAAAGATGTGTGAAGCAGCACAGTTCCCAGGCTCTGTGCAATCCCTCAGCATCATCTCACAGCAGGCTGCTATCCCTCCTCCTGCAGGGACAAGTGTAGGGTGGCCCAGCACCGGTGAGGAGATAGGGAAATGATCTTCCGACTTAGAATAGAGGCTTGTAACTCCTGAGAAGTTTCTTCCACATACCATATATCTGTTAAATTCCTGGAGGCTGCAGCCACAGTTATGTAGATGAAGGAATTAGAATAAAAACTATTTACAATACTTATGCCATTATTATACTATCAAAGTGCTTCACAGGCTCGAATGAATTCCTGTTGCATCTTCTCTGGGAGCCAGAAAATTGTTATTCATCCAAGTCTGAGCAAGATAAATTGAGCTGTTCAGTGATAAGGCCCAGGTTGGTGGCAGAGTCAGACTGGTTTCCAGAAGAACCAGGTGACTACATACCCTTGAGGTCACAGATGTCCATCATCAAGTGGGAACAGGTACCTGTGTCTCAGTGGTGCCCTGTCTGCTGGCCCAGCTTTTATATCTGAGCATCTATGACATTCAGCAGCCCTTTTGTGCATGTAGGTGGAATTTGATACTAAATTTCACAGGCTAATAATTTTCCAGAGTGCTTTTCCTTGTTCTCTGTCTGCAGAGCCCAGCCAAATGAAAGGCAGAGCAAAAGTAGGGCTCAGCCAGGGAAAGGATCAAAGCTCTGGCTGTGATGGTGCTGAAGGCATGTGCCTCTCTTGCTTACCTGCACTAGTTTATGAAGCTGCTGACCTGGCAAGGTTGGTAGGTGTCAAATCTACTTTATAAAAACAGGCAAAGGTGGCATTATGAGTTTGCTGCACCCTTGTACAACAGGCGTGTTCTAACTGATTATGTCAGGCTGTGTTCTGCCAGAAGGAGCTAGTGTTGGAACTCTTACCTCTCCCTATCACTTCAACCTTTCTGCCTTTTCCTGGTGTCTCAGGGGCTAGAAGTGCATGTGTTGTTACCCTCCAGTCCCTGCAGGCATCTATAAAACTTGCAAAGCTTGATTTGGAGCTGATGGTCACAAAGTGTGGTGCCTACACTGCCAAAGACAGGTGGTCAGAGATTGCATCTCTCCCACTGTAAGGCTGCACGAGTGATGCACTGAGTGTTTGAGGGATGCTGCATGTAGGATCTTACTTGGTTCCTGCTCTTTGTGCGGCTGTTTCCTTGTCTATTCTTGATCTACTGTGACAGGACAGGGCTGTCACTCTGTCCTGCATATTTCGACCTTCATTGAATCCCTGGGTACTGAGTGCTACTGTCTGTGCTCTTTTGCTGTTCATTTAGGGATTTAAGGCAGAAGTGCTTTATGCTGCCATCATCATCTTGTAAGGAGCAAAGAATAAATGCAATGTATTCCCTAGATCCAGGATTATCGTATCTTTGCAGCATACTAACTCATCATCTCATGATCAGGTAATTCTTTCCCATGTAGCTATCTAATTACTATTTAGTAGCTTAGACTTCAGCAGGCAAAAAACTAATATTTTCAAGCAACAGTTTTAAAGAACACAGCAGGCCATGACTCCTGGTGTAAGTCCTCTGTCTTCCTTGAATTACTCCTGGGATTAATTGGGTCCGCCAGTTCTTTCAGTCTCCTGAGCCACACAGCAGCCCTAATTATTGCCATGTTGGCAACAAGGAAGGAGTGTGCCCAACTCCCTGCTCAGAGCAATGGGCTGAGCTGCTGCACTGCAGCTCATAATGTGCTCAGAACTACATCCATATGTTGGCTCCCCATGAGCTCTTCCTAACCCAGCAGATTACAGGCTAATGAGCTTGGGCCATACTTTGGGGACCAATATACAAGATGTTCTTAAAAGAAGGGGTTATGTATTAGAGTGTGCTGGATGTCTCCGTGGTAGAGATTTACTTGTAAGCCAGGGAAGACAGCAAAGATAAAAATTACAATTGTTTAACGTTCATGCCTTGAGATTGTTTTTAGCTCTGCCTCCCAGCTGATTCCCTTCTGGAGTAGTTACGTTTCCCAGTGTTTGTGAGGTGTGAGCCCCAATTCTATCCAGCCAAAAATTTACACTCATTCAAAAATTTTAACCTGAACTTCACAGTGTTAATCTCTTATGTTTCATAAAAATAGGCTTTTTATGGGAATAGTTAAAGCAAGACAGGCCTTCGTGTGGCTTTACCAGTGTAAAACTTACTTAGTATGTTGACACTATTCCCATATGTGAGCAAAATGAGTGAAAGTTGATATAAGGCACTTTCCCACTCTCAGAGCTGCCTCTTGGGCTGGAAACATTATTTAGGTACATGTGTTTTGGGTTGTTGTTAGCTGTATCCCATACTATCTGTGTCAAAGCTAATCCTTAAGGCAGCAGTGTCCAGCTCAAACAGCACATGTACACCTACCACGGTGCTGACTGTGGACACACTGATAATTTCATATCTCCCATTTTTTTAAAGCTGTGTGACCCTAACAAAGAGGTGACTTCATGTCTTGGTGTCAGGTTTACTCCAGACAAATTGCAGCAATCCTCTCATAATTTTAGTGCTCGGTTGTACCCGGCTGTCTCTGTATGTATTTGCTGCATGATTACACCTTCAGTGTCCAGATCATCAGACCTTTGCCCAAACCAGCCTGAGAGTGGCCTTGCAAACACTCTGAGGAACTGGAGTGTGTTTGATTTTCCTTGGCTTGTTTGCTTTCCATTATCTGTCTTCATGGTGATAAAGAAAGCTGCTGTTGACCTCCAAAGTTCCCTGGCTTTGCTGTGTGGAAGACACAAAAGGAGGAATGATATTCCCAATAGATGCCTCGTGGAGCTTCTCTGCAGAGAAGCCAAGAGGAGGGAAATATGGACCACATAAATAGCAGGGACTCTCCAAGAACATGTGCTGAAATAAATGCAGCTAAAAATAGTCTCTTAAGGCTAAATGTGAATCATCTGGAGAGCAACTAGCAGAAATTTCTGCAAGAAAATCCTGAAAGGAGGAGGCCAAAGCTTTCAGAGGCAATCATGGAAGCTGGAAGCAAATAGTCTTCCCATGAAAACCTGCCACTTCCAGCATGTGCTGTTGGGGACTCCACACCCTTCCCTGGGTCTGCCTTCTCCAGTTTTACTCAATCTCATTCCTATTGGTGCAGTTTTTGGTTAAATCTCCCTCAGGATGGGATTTGTTTCCCAGATTTTGATCTTGTTTCAAGAACTGGAACTCCAGCAAGTGGGATCAGACTTCGATAGAACAGCCAGGCCATAGAAATTATCTCTTTCTCCATGGTAAGGCAGTTCCCAGGTCCCAGAAACATGACAAAGTGGCAAAGCTTTTTTAAAAACAGTGGGTTCCCTTTGCACCCCTTCATCCAGGGAAAATGCTTATCCCCTCCTCTCTCCTCTCAGCCATTCATTCTTCCCTCTGTGCCAGCTATAATTTGCTCCTGGGGGTTACCACAGCTCTTTCCAATGTGACACGTTTAATCCGAAATTGAAAAGTCTTTGTGAGCCGAGCCCTCGGTGTCATGTGGTGAATGTCTGAGTTGCAGAGGGGGATCAAGGTGGCTTCTTAGTTACCAGTAGTTAACACAACCCATTGTGGCTTATTTAATTGCCATTTATACGTGTCTTTGTGCCTCCTACTCGGAAGAAGCGCGGGCTGGAAATGAGGCAGCGTATAAATAGCTGCGGTTTTGCTGTGGCACCAGGCGAAGGCTCAGCTATAGTGCAGCCATAGTGTGCTCTGACAGGCATTGAGGAGCAGCTGAAGCCTTTCTGCTGGACAATGCCGGGCCACAAAAGCAGCATTAGGGCCAGCAGCCCCGGCTAGGCGGGAGTAGCAGAGCCCAGATGGATCCCAGAGCTCTGTGGAACCACACGCAGCCGCCCCAGTTTGGGACTGGACACTCAGTCCTGCAGCCACACTGTTGTGCCAGGAGCAGGGACTGGCCCTGGACCTGCAGGCACAGCTGCCACCAGCCCCTCACCTGGCCATGGTTGTCCTTTGGGTGTCTTTCAGCTTCTCATGATGGCATTTCTAGCTGAGGTGCCCAATAGGGTGCCAAATTTCGGTGGTAAAGCTGTTTTCTGTCAAAGTCGAAATGTCCGTAAAAGGCTGATTTTGACAACAGCTTGGCTCAGGAGAAAGGAAATTGTATGTAAATTTCAGAGCATCTCACTTTGATGCCTTTCAAGAGTAGAAAGCTTCAGTTTCATTTTGACTGGATTTTTAACAGATTATTTAATCACATAAACATTTAAGAAACGTTTAAAGTAACAGATTGACCCCGGCTTTAAAAAAAATTCCTTTAGTGCGAGCTTCCCCATTTTCCTTTGATTAATTTCGAGGGTATCAAAATTTCTCTTTCAGAATTCCTATTTTCAGCCCGAGGCTGTTGAAAGACAGGGCAGCTACCCAGCAAAGCAGCCCAGGAATATAATGGGAACTATATTTCATCAGAAATTGTTCCTTTCCATTCAGAAGAAGGATGACTAATGTGTGGTGCTTTTCCACTGGCTGTTAACAATGCATTTAGTTTTTTCCTGACGTGTTCAGAAGAATGCGACAAGAGCCCCGAGGCATCTTCTAACAAAGAAACGTATCACTTGGCGTTTTCACAGCGAACTGAGGCTTTTCTGGGTTACACACGTCAAAATGAAGTAGTGGGTGTAACTTCCATTACCCACCAGAAAGGAAACAGAAGGAAACAGTCTGATAAAACCGTGGTGTTTTATTAAGCAAATGTTCCCATGTAAGGCCAGGAGATTGCTGCCTGCTGAATTTATTCCAGACTTCTGGCCTGAGTTTTAAAAAGCTTAAAGTGTGAGCACATAAGGAGTTAATTTACCTTCTCAGATTTAGACCTTCTGAAAGATTCATGGAAATTGTCAATGGGAGAGATACATTTTTAATCATGCTCGGCTTATTTAGTTGTAGTCTTTGCTGTGGTGTGCGGAGCCCTTCCCTCTGGGTTCACACCCAGGCACATCCCATCCTAATTTTGGGGGAAAACTGGCTTCACCCCCTGCCCTGTATCCTCCTGGTGCTGCTCCTGCTGCGGGGACACTCGGTGCCAACCTTGCTGTGGAGCTGAGCAGACCCATCCTCTGTCTCAGCCTGCTGAGGAATAAGAAAGAACATTCCTTTGGGTTTGGACCTCTCCAGGCAAGCTCCAAATGCTGGGCCACTGAATTAAGAAGTTGTACACGCTACTGTATTCCTAAATTTTAGGGAGAGACACATGATCATCTTTTTGGCAGAACTGCTTGTGCTTAATCTGTTTTGGGCTGAGTGATGGAGCTGGTTGAAGGCTGCATACCCCAGGGCTCAATGCAAACACAGTGCCAGGGGCAGGCAGAGGAGCAGTTCATTCTCCTTTCAAAATGTGTCTCTGGGAATATAAAGAAGTGTGAAAACTGAGATGCAAACCCAGAGTTATCTTCTCTCACTACTTTTTTGACCTCATTGTCTCCTTTTGCTTCCAGTCTCCCTTTAAATTACTTGAAGTCAGGAACTGTGGCCCTACTGGGAAAGTGTATTTCACTGGTTTACTCCAGGTGCTCCACGTGGTCTTGAATGAGGAGTTCATTTAAAGTTATGGTAACTGTAGAAGAAAAGAAGAGGATTAAAGTATGTCCTCCCTGAAAACTCTATTTTTTTAAATGTTTGACCCTTCCCACTTTGAGCAACCCTCATCAGCAAAATTAAGGTTCATAAATTTCCATTGTTGCAGAAATCTGAATGTTAGAAGTTCATCTAGTTTATGTTTAACTAACAGAAAAGGGCAGGCAGTGTTTTTTCTATACCATTACAAATTAAAATATACTGAAAAATGTTGCCTACCTTAACACAAGATGTCTTTTTCAGAACTACTTGTGAGCTGTAGGAAAAAAGAAAAAAAGTCTGTTAGATCAGTCAGACTGATAATTTTAAAATGCTTTGATCTGACTTCCATAATGTAAACATTTTTATTGAAATCAACTTACCTGCAGAAGCAAAGATTAAGGAAAGGAAAGGAAGCTGGAGTGTGTTCAGGATCTGCTGTAAAATAGGAGCAAAGGAAAATGGGATTCTTAAAATGCCTATTCATCTCCTCTGTCTTTGCAAAGGCTTCCATGAGCTCTGTGAACCTTTTCCATCTTAACACCTCTAAGATATGGAATAGGCATTAACAGAATTAACACCTTAGGAAAGGGGCAACAAATTCAAAAGGGTGAGAGCACAAAATGACACCAGTTGTACTGGTTTGAGAGGTGGCACAGAGGTGGTATGTTTTCACACAGCTTGGCTTCTGCTGCACTTGAGGCTTCTGTTTTCCTCCTATCTGACTATTTCTTGATCTCTGCAATTTGATATGTCTTGTATTCTGGCCTGTGAGATCTTTGGGACAGCCCTTGGCTTCATGAGACCTGACTGTCCAGGACCTGTTGCCGTAATGCAAAAGTTCAGTCCCGTGTGTTGCTGCTGCAGCAGCTTTTATGAATTCCCTGTGTCTCCATCGAAGATCTTTCAACAGCACATGATAAAATGTGGGCACAGCACTTGTTCAGAAATAACTGATTCCACTGCAGACTTCAGCATCAAACCTGAAGGCAGCCTTCAATCCTGCCACTGCTTCTGTGATCTCTGAGCAGCTCAAAGCAAGGGGGGGAGACTGAAAATTCATTTATTGCCAAAAAAATTAACGGAGAGAGCTGCTTACAGTTCCAGATAGAAAATGTTTTGTTATTAATCAATATTCCACACTGACGAGAGCACTCTACCTGAATCAGAGAAACCGATGCTGCTCACAGCTCTGTGCGATGCCCGTGGCTGTGCTCAAAGGAGCATTTGATTAGGAATGCCTTGGCCGGGGTGAGATCTGGAGGCTTTGGAGTCTGCCCCGGGTGTCTTGGCAACCATACACAGTGGAGAGCCCTCATCAGCACAGACACAGCGTGTCCCAGGTCTGCCTTCACATCCCACTTGTGCGCAGGAGAGAAAACTTTGCTGCTCCCCAGACGGGCTTTGGAGATATCGCAGTTCCCCGAGAGAATCCCACAGCCGCTCTCAGTAAGTACAATTTTAAATTAAGGAATTGATAAGTTTCCTGCCCTCAGAAGTCCTCCTTTGTTCAGCACGCTGTAGATCAGGGATGTAAAGGCGCGCTTCAAACAGACAGAAATCTGCTTTCAGTTAGTGTGAAACTGCTGTAACCAGCCATTAACTGTGCGGAGTGGGATTGAAGGAGATGAGTCTCAGAAAACCTTCTAGATTGGGAAAGCAGAGCCTGAGCCTCCCCCTTTGTCAGCTCATGCATTGTGTGTGCAGTGCTACCTACAGCAGAGTGGGGCCAGCCCCTGGCTCTGCAGCAATCCCTGCATGGCTGATGCAACAGGGAGCCCTTCCCACTGCTTGTGCACCGAAGGCAGACTGTGATAAAGCAGGTCGGAGGATGAGAACTTGAGCTGAGCTGTTCTGGTTTTGGTTTTTTTGCCTAGGATGTCTTGTTTTATTATGCAGAACTGGGATATGCTGTGAGGTCTTGTTGCCTCTGAGCTTTTCTGCTTTCTGAAGTGTTTGTGTTTGTCTTTAGTGGAGTAAAACACAATTGTGGAATAGCTGTTGCAAAACAGAGTAGAGGGCATGGGGTAGATGGGGTAGTTGTATTGACTGGGTTAGGATTGGGGTGTCTGAGTCCATGTCTACCCCCGTCACAGCTTCTCAGGGTGGCCCTGGGGAAGGAGCTGATGTCCCTGTGCACTGTTAGAATTGGGCCCACACAGAGCCTTCTCTCCCTGGCATGTGACATCCCTGCGTGGGCCACCCTGGGGTGGGTGGGCATGACAGGCTGGTCTGGTGCTCATGGCAACCCCTCCCCGTGCCTGTGATGCAAACAGCAGCCTCTGCAGGTGCTGCTGCACTCCTGGGAAACATCCTGTACAGAAGCAGATTCCTATGAAGGATGTGTTAGCACCTGGAATGTGTTTCCAGGCATGTTCACACACCTGGAACATACCTGAAACACACCTGGAATGCCTTAAACATTCCTGGAACGCAACTGGAAAAAGACATGACCAAAAGATTACTGAAGCATATCTATAACACAACTAGAACACACCTAAACCCCACCTGGAACATCCCTGGAACACTGGAACACGCCTGAAACACCTGGAACCTGCCTAGACCAGAAAATGTTTCAAGGCATGTTCAAACACACTTGGACCTGGGACATGTCTGGAACTCACACAGAACACACCTGGAATGTTCCTAGACCAGAATACATTTCACTGCCCATTCCACTGTAGTACTTGTTTCCTACAAGGCTGCTTAGGGATTCCTAACCCATTTTTCCCCCTTAGAGAAAAACATGGCATTTTAGTAACAGAAAGCAGCGTGGCTATTACTTGTTCATTCCAGGTCCCCACAAAATGTGGTGTTTCCTGTGTGTTTCCCTCATTCATCTCAGTATATAAAATGTGCTCCATGAGGAGACTGTCCACAAGCAGGGAGCAAACCCCCTTTCCTCTGCTCCTCCCTCCTCCCTCATAGAAATGCTTGTGTGTCTTAAATAAAGCTCAGTGTTGGTCAGCTCCAGCTTGGACTCATCTGCTGAGTCTTTAGGCCTCTGTCTCTCTTCCTTCTCCTTTCTTTCAGTTCCTTCCTCTGTTCTCCAGTCTCAGTAGCACCTAATTAGGTCATGAATTGTTTCTACTCAGAACCTTTCCGGAGGTTTTGCAGGAGCTGTGGGTTTAGTTACTCAAGGCCCTTGCTCTACTTGCCCAGCTTTCCTGCTTTGTGCTTCTCTTAACTGCTCCTAGTACTTAAATATTTCTTATTCACACGGCTGTGGCAGTAAAAGCCATGTTAGTTCCATAACAAGCTGCTACCGGCTCCTCAGGGAGCTCCCAAAGAAACATTTTACTCTGAGATGAATCTGCTTTTCTGCATTCCCTGCTGTTTTATTAATAAGGCTATTTTCATGAGAAGAAGATTCTCTCATGAAGCCGCCTGCAGCTTCAGCTGCTGCTCCTCCCTGGAGCCCAGGCACGGCCTCCTACTTGCATGAGCTGTTGGAGTAACAACATATAGAATTGGATTTTTTGCATCTCTAACCAAAATCTAGGAAACACCAGATACATCCAGTCTGTGACACAATGGGCTGGGGCTAGATGCAGGCCTTGCAGTGGGTATTTTTAGGAGATTTGTACCTCCTTCCCTCAAAACCAAATACCAGTTGTCTCCTATTCTCTAATCCTGCCTTTGAAACAAACAGTTTAATATATGGTCCTAAGTTATGATTGTGAATTATGGTATCTCTGAATATTCTTAATAGCTGCATAAATACCCAGACCTTGGGAAAAAAACCAGAATGATTAAAAAGACTTCAACTTTTCTTCAGAGTTAATTGAGAGCAAAGACTGTTGCCCCCTTACTGCACAAATTTCAATTAGGCTGAAGGCAGAGCTGGTCACAGTGGCTGGATCTGGCCTGTAACAATTTGTTAAGGGAAATCTTTCCTGTTTCAATCACTGAACCTTATTAAATCAATTTCATACAATGTTTTAGTCATTACCTTTTCATTCATGCCCAACTAAAGCTTTTTCACAGCAATCACTGGCAACAGAGTTTGCACGCTGGAAATGACAAGACTGGCTTTGCCTGGTCTTGGGCTGAATAAGAGACTGTCCAGAATTTTCATCCTGTGGTCTGCTGTGTAAAAGAGGGGCAGGTGGTATTTCCAGCTTCTTCATCAAGCAAGATACCAGTGCATCTGGCTGAGATGGTGGTGCCTGAGTTCTTAGCCTGAGTAAATATTGCACCTGGGATGTTTTTAACACTTTTCAAAGTGAAGATCACACATGGCTATGGAGGGGCCACCTTGGCTGCCTTCTTTCCTGTGGCATTTTTTGCCATTGCTTGCTAAATGTGGCTTAGTAAGAGTGGAGAGGTGCTGGGAGATGGGAAATGGATGAGGGAGACAAGAAAGCTGCACATAAAGGAGATAAGAACTGGGGGGCAGTTTTGGGGGCACTTAGGATTTCCCAGATGTGAGCACCACTCCTGTCTCCAGAAATCTCCCATGGCAGGTTATTCAGTAAACTTGCAGGAGTAGTAGATAACATGTCTTTTGTGATCCATTTTTGCTGAAATTTATATTTTTATTGTGTCACCTCTAATTTTTTTCAGATTCACTTCTCATTCCTTAATCAGCTCAAACACTTACACACAGTGGGAATTTGAAGTAAGTCAAGTTTTGAGCCAACTTCCGCTGTCTGAATTTGACATGGTCCAGCCTCAGGAGCCTCTTGAGATACCCTTTTTGAGCAGGACCTCCTGTCAGATTTACATGGAAATAACAACTGTCTTGATAATTTATTTTTTTTCACTTTTTGCTTCATCTGCCTGTCCCAGCTGCCAGCAGCACATGAGAAATCAGGGATGCAGGCTGACCTCCTGGAGGAAAAGGCATGCTGCCAGGGAAGTAGATCTCAGGTCTTTAAAGAAGGAAGTGTCACATTACCAGCTGATTAAACAGGTCTGACAGAGCCTAGAGCATAAAGCATTGAGCCCGAAGCAGTAATCCAATAACTGTCTTGAGAGGAGCTCCTGTAGCCTTTGGGCTGTTCCCAGGTGAGTTCCTGCAGTGTCTGCAGCCTCAAAGGAGAGTCCCCTGGGTCTTGTGCGTTCCTCTGGGTTTTGGGTGGAGAAACACAGTTGTTGCACTTTGCAGGAGGGACTGAGGGGAGAAGTGGTCCCACAGCTCAGGGCATGCTCAGGTTATCGAAGACTGACAGCTCATATCTTCAGCTCCAGCTGCACAGGCAGCCTGAGAAACCCATCAAACTCCAGCTGGGTGGTGAACTGGCCTGCAGCCCCCATCTCCCGGGTGCCTGTGCCCAGAGTTGTGTGGTGCTGCTGTGTGGAAATGGTCTCCTGGAGGGGCTGTGTGAATACCTTGAGTATCTCAGAATTTTTGAGTGGCATTAAATGTCTGTGTTCAGGCAGCTGAAGCCAATTTTCGGTCCTGGTGGACACCAGGTAGGAGTGACTGGTGATGCTGATCCATCCTTGGGCTGTCAGTGCTGCCTCTGCCTGCCTGGGGCTGTGCCACCAGGAAGGAAACGGGAGCAGACACCCCATGTCAGGGATAATTGACAGCAGGGGCCCTCTACGGACACTGCAATTATTTCCTTCATTTTCCTTTTGTCTAATTGTAAGATGTGTGATTGCCACAGGGGGGACCACCTACTGTTTTACTGTGATTTGAGAAAGCCTTTGAACTCGTTTCTTTTGTGCTCTGGTCACCCAAATGTAAAACAGAAGCAATTAAAACATGGGAGAAGTGAAAAGGTCTGGAAGATGGACATGAAAGGCTGGTCTGAGCATCCTCTGAGCCAGCTCTGCAAAGGGGGTGGACGAGAGGGAGGACAGGTTTATCTCTGCACTGCAGGGCACCTCTCCCCTGAGACTTGCAGGAGGTCTCACATTGCATGCAGTTTCCATGCTGTTTTCAGGCAGAGCAGTGGTGTCTGCAGGACAGGTGCAAATGCAAACTCTTCAGGCAGAGCTGCAACCCAGCCCTGGAGGGATACTGAGCCTGCCTGGAGGAGCTCACATGGTCAGCACTGTCCCCAGGCAGGGCACAACAGCACCCAACAGAGATGCTCATGAAGCATAGCTGGGACTCGAGTGAATATGACCAAATGAAGGTTTTGAGAGCTAAGGCAAAAACGTGTTTTTAAGAACAGGAAGATTTGCTATTGATGTAGCTTTTAGACCAGGCTTGGGCAGAAGTGCTGGTGCTCTCTGGGTCGTTGTAGGCTGTGTTGTGGCCAGCTAGTTTTAGCATATTTGGATGTCAAAAAAATCATCGCTTTTCCCAGGAGCAGCAGCTGAAATATTGGTTTCAGCTGGGGAGCTCTGTGATGTATTTTATTGAGGCCTTGGGGAGACTTCCAGTTTTGATGTTAACTGTGATTTAAGGATGAAATGGCAGTATTACTTGGGAAGGAAAGACATTTGGTGCAGTCAGCCACCCTCACAAATAACTGCTGTGCTGGGATTCAGAGCGCTGCTGTCACTCCAGGTTGATGCCCACGGCTTGGTCATTTGTCTGAGCACCAGTAAACAAAAGCACAGATGTAGAAGGAAACACATCCTCTCTGCCATAGCAGAAAATGAATCATGTCAAATCCTCTCACCCCAGGGCTGCCCATTGCTCAGGGAGGAGGAAAGGAGTGAAGCCAAATTTTTGAGGGAGGTATTTCCAGGGTGAGGATACTTTTAGTCCAGTGTAGCCTCCATCCCAGCACAGTCCTTCATCAGAGTCTTGGGGGTGGCATTGCAAGAATGGGGAAAGGAGCATCCAAGTCCTGACTGTGTCATGCTTTCCTTGCCTGAGCTTGGAGAAGTCATTTAAAAGTAGTTTTAAGGCTGGAGACCACCTGGGCTGTATTCCTGCTGTTTAGCAAAGCCTGTAAGTGTTTCTTGGAGCTTTTATCACACAAGTATGGAACAGAAGCAATTGAAAGGTGGAAAGTAGGTGTCTGAACACCTTTAAAAGCACAGCCTCTCTCTGTCAGATGTCTTTGCAGTGCAGTGGCACCAGACACTTTCTTTTCATGCAAGTGCTATGAAATTACACAGAGACTATCTGAGCTGTTCCAGGCATGTTCAAACACACGTGGACCTGGGACACGCCTGGAACACACCCAAAACACACATGGAACATACCTAGGCCAGAACGTGTTTCCAGGTGTCTTCAAACACACCTCGAGCTGGAACACACCCAGAACACACCTGGAACATGTCCCACAGAGGAGGGGAGCAAGTTCACCCTTTCCTCTGCTCCTCCCTCATCCCTCACAGAACGTGCTTGTGTGTGTTAAGTAAAGCTCAGTGTTGGTCAGCTCCAGCTTCGACTCATCTGCTGAGTCTTTAGGTCTCTCTGCCTCTCTTCCTTCACCTTCCTATTTCTTCCTCTGTTCTCCAGTCACAGTGGCACCTAATTAGGTCATGGATTGTTTCCTACTCAGAACCTTTATGGAGGTTTTGCAGGAGTTGTGGACCCTTGCTCTGCTTGCCCAGCTTTCCTGCTTTGTGCCTCTTTAATTTCTCCTCATACTGAAATATTTCTTACTCACACAGCTGTGGCAGTAAACACCTTTGAAGTCACAGCCTCTCTCTGTGAGATTTCTCTGCAGTGAAATAGCAGTAGCTACTCTTTCTTTTCATGCAAGTGTTATGAAATGACACTGATAGTGTCCAAGCTGTGCTGCCCTGGAACTTCCTCCCCTGTCCTCCCGTGTCTGCCCGGCAGCACCAGACGACACCTCCAAAAGGCCACTTACTGAGCAAAAATCCTCCTGGGCAATTTTGGGAGATCAGAGGAGCTGTTTATTCACAAAACAGCAGCATTGCAGGTGAGCAGCACAGGGACACCTGGGCAGGCTCCCTCTGCCATGACCCCAGGTTTCCCCACTTCCTTTCTGGTGCTCTGTCTAAAGATGAGCTCTTATTAGAATAAACTATGGTATGTAGAAACTATTGTAACGATCCCAGAAGAAACCACAAGCTCCAGAGGTGAAATTTTGACTGCTTCCAGTTAAACACACACCAGAGGCCCATTTTACGTCAGCTAGCATTTGTCAGACCTATCACAGTTTATGTTTCCCACTGTGTTCTTTTGGGAACCATTAAGATTGGATGTATAACCTGGGGAAAAGGCCACGGGAATCAGATTCCAAATATTTGCATGGCTTACAGCCAGGGTTCACAGCGTGGCAAGGGCGTTTCACAGCACTGGGCTTTTGGAGGTGTTGGTGTAGCTCCAGGTGTGCTCCAGGTCCTGAGCTGGGAATTAGGGACATGGCAGAGACAGAAGGTGCCTGGGACCCTGTGGCCAGGGTGATCTGTGCTCCTGAGGCTTAGATTGCTTACAGCCACCCCTTGTCTCCTCACTGTGGCCCAGTTTTTACTGTGAAAAATAATGAAGATTAAAAACGTTTGCATTTGTGATGTTTATAGTACAGAGCCAGGTCCTCCTACTTAACTGTATCATGCCTTAATCCATTCATTTCAATAGCAAAGCCTGATTCCGAGTTGATTTACACTGGAGTAATTCCAGGTTAATTAAGATACGATCATGGAACAATCTCAGTTATAAGAATATTCTTGAGTGCTGGGAGAGGGATAAGGTGAGCTGAAAGGACAGGTCCCTCTGGCCCGTGGTCAGACTGGTGTATTTACAGACCTTACTCTGAAACAGGAACCTGAGGCTGAAAGAGTTGGGTATCTGCACACTCAGCCTCTCAGCTGGAGCATTGTGGGTCTGTGTCAAAGCGGGAAGTTTGACAAAAAGTGCTGATTAAGACCAGGCTACTCTCCCAACGCAGACTAAAAATACATTGCATTTGTCATTGTGAACATTTGCACTTATTAATAGCCAATACTAAAAAAGCCCTCCGATTCCATCTGCTACAGTTTCTGTTTCAGGCACTGTGTGTTCAGGGGGTTTGGCAGGTTTTTGAAAATCTCTGCCTTGGGAAAGATTTTTTGCTGATTTTAAAATGATGACAGTGTTTTTCTGAAATTTGTTAGAAATGTTTCTCTTGTACAGGTCAATAAATCAGCACCAAATTCTTCCTGTAACACCACTGTACTGGGGAGTAGTGAGACCAGAACTGGACATAAGTGATGAATCCAGCCTTATATTGGCATGGTCAGGAATTTAGCCACCCCTTATCAGTACATCAAGGACTTGAATAAAACAGAGAGATCGTGTACTAGGTGAATGATTAATAATGGTCATTTTGGATATGACAGGGGATGCAAGATTTATGTGCTGGGAAATCTGTAAGAAAAAAGGGCCTTAAATTTTTCAACCTGATGATGGGACATCACCACTGTGGGACGTGAATCTAAAAGGCAGTGTGTGCATGTGGTTCTTAAATATTTATCTTCATATGAGTGCTAGCTTGGTGTGGAATTGAAGGGGCTGCAAACTGCAGCCCCACAGTGTGACACAGGCAGAGAGAATCACTTCATGTGACCTGCCAGCCCCTTGCAGGGAAGGGACAGGACAGTGCCCGCCACTGTGGCTTTGAGGAGCCTCTTGTGGTATTAAAGCTGCCATGGCCTGTGTTGTTCCAGGCAGGGAATGTGTTTGAGGGTGAGCATCTCCTGGCCATAGTTCCCATGCTAGTGACTGGTTTGGCCTGGTGACTGACAGCTGTGATAATGAGGTTATTGTGAGGAGGCAATCAGTGCACTGCAATGTTTTTATGTCTTATGGTCTGGGATCTTGGGCTTTTTGTGTCCCGAGAGGCTCTGTCTCTAGTTGGCTGGGCCAGAGCAAAGGGCAGAACATGAAATGACTATACAAGAAAAATCCCTGTTGCTTTCTCATCTGCATTAGGTGGTTGGTTTGTCATAGTCCTTGTAAAGCTGTTTGCTGTAGTATCAAGGCAGAGTTTTCTAAACGCTTTTATGTACCTTTGAAGTGCAAATACCTGGGGAGCAAAGCGAGTCCCTTAGTCCCTGTGGACAACTGGTGGTTCACAGGTGCTCCATTTCTAGGTAAATCCCCTTTGTTGCTCACTATTGAACTCTGTCGACTTAACTCCAGGTTTTCCTGCAGCTGATTTATCTTAGTGCAGTGCTGTGCCCTTGGGAGCCTCGAGTCTGGGTCTTGACTTATACAAAACAAAACACTGGGAAAGGGATCTGATGGCTGGGCAAGGCTGGTGTGGAGGAAGAGACTGTGATTCTGGCTGCAGGGTTTGATGAAAAAGTTTTCTGCATGGATCTTTTCTCTCTTATTCCCTGTTTTTGTCTCACTGGAGGTGTGCAAGGTTGTTTTCCAAAGCACCACTTGCACCATGCAAAAATCTTGTTTTCTTTCTCTCTGCCCACTGAACAAAAAAGAAACAAACCAGCAGTAGCTATCAGCTCCTGTCTCTCAGGGGCAAGATTAAAATCCACCAAAATGAAATGTCATGGGAAGCATTGAGTTGTCATTTTCTGGTGCCACAGAAAATTGACTTGCTGTCTCTTCCTGCTGCAGTGCAGAGCTGATGGAAGTACCTGACTTGCTAGATTTCAATATGAATGGAGATGGGGGATGAATAGGAACCACAAATCACGAAGCTAAAGGAATGTGCTAGGGATGGTCCAGAATGGAAATTGGATCATTTTGATGTCTATACTGAGTCATTAAAGACAGAAATCATGTTTCAGATGATAAGACTGTCCATGTGTGACTTTTAAATTAAAATCTGTATGTTTCTTACTGAGATTGGATTTCCCTCTGTAATATCCAACCGTGCCTCTGAAGTGCTTTGTAGGCATTACTTATAGCAAGTAGTGGGGGTTTTCCATCCATATGTTAATATTTTAGTGGTTGCTATTTTTTTGCCATATCCAAGAATGAGAATTCTGTTTCTGGATAGAACTGATGATTGAGTTCTCACCCATTCCTGACATTTTCCATGACCCAAGATCCTAAACCCAAAAGTAATCCTGAACCAGGCATATACAACTGTGCAGCAGATGCAACTTGGACTGAAATGATGTTATTAATATTAGTTACTGAAAATGCACTTACCCTGACAAGGCAGCTCCTCTGCTCACAACAGGGCCAGTGTCTCTTGGTCAGAGGGAAGTGCAAACATCTGGTTCCTCATTTGGTGAAGCAAAAAGCCAGGAGTGTGCCAAAGAGTGAAAGGTAAGGGATGGAGCAGCTGACTGAACTGCAGAGTCACAGGAACCAGACCAGTTCAGGTCTCTCTTGTATCCATGGAGACCCAGGGACTGCAGGGGCTGCAATGCTGGGGTCTGTCACATTGTGCTGTCACCACGCAGCCACAGGTGACAGATGAGGATGGAGCTCAGCTGGTAGGGAGGGCTCTGCAGTGCTCAGTGCTGGCACTGCCAGAGGTCACAGGTCACTGTGGGACAGCAGAGTTGAGGCAGAGGTGCACCTTAACTTCGTGGAAATGGTCACCCAAGGCAAACAGTTCACTCTGCAACTTTCTCACCCCTCTGTCAAACAGCTCCACACTTAGCCTTGGTGGAGAGACCACAGCTGTCAGTGCCAGGGGCTGAGTTAAGGCCACTTTGTTCCTGATGGCATGGTTTGGTGTCTTTCAGGAATAACAAGGCTTTCTTTTAACTTCTATGTCCCTCCTCTCCCCAGGTTTTGTTGTCTTTCCTTACTGTATACCTGCCTCATCCATCTCTAAAATCTGGGGCTGGAGACAGGAGCTTGTTTATTGGGCAGACCTGTGTGCTGAGCCAGGAGGGCACTTCTGAGGCCTGTGAAAGAGATCATGAAATGAAGCAGAAAATAATGTCTGTGTTGCACTAAAAGTCAACATTTTGACAGAAGTTTTCTTTTGAGTAGAAAAGTGTCCATTTTCAGATAGAAGAGGGAGGACCAAACAAAAGCTGTGATCCATCATCGTAAGTTGCATGGTCATGTTATCAGTCTAAACACTGTCCTGGATTTGCAAGTCTCCATAAGCACAGATGTGCTTTGGGCACAGTGGGCTCATTGTCCAAATAAAAATTGAAGGGAGGTCTTGAGTGGTGTGATGTTATATAGATGTTGCTGCTACAAGCAAATTCCCCCAGCAAGTAAGTGCAGATTGTTTCTGTTATTGATTGCCACGGTCTCTGCTTCATTGAGACCACATGGCCCACTTTGTTTTTGTAGCTGTCTTTTATTAAAACTGACAAAGAAGTTTCAGCGTTTGAAAAGATGAGTCTTGAGAGTCCCCTGGGCAGCGTTTTCATCCTGTAAAGTGATACTGGCACATTTGATCCACAGATGCTTTTAACACAGTGATAAAACAAAAGCTTCCCTTCCCAGGGTGGTCTTCTACACTACAAAGCTTTCTGGTTTTTTCCATGCTTAATGGGCCAGACCCCAAGAAGTGGGGACAACCTGCAATTCTTCCTACCTTAAACTGTGCTCTCAGGATTTGGTCCTATGTTGTAAAGGCAGAAAAGATCCCTGTCTGTATAGTTTTCTAAGGTATACTTTGCTGCTTCCTCAAAGGCTCATAATGTGTTTTACATTCACATGGGTTATCTGTATTGGGTTTCAGTATTCCTGACACTGGTGGTTGGAAATCTTCCATCCTTCTTTCTGGTGACCATCATTTACAGTCCCTAATCCTCTCCTGTTCTTGTACCTGACTTCGTAAGAAGCCAGTCAGAGCTCTATTTGAACACACGAACCAGGAGATTTTGTTTTGGCATTATATCTGAAGAGATCTAAAAAAATTTAGATCTGAGACATTTCATACCAGGACCTATGATGAGCGGAAATGTTTGACCTCAATCTGTCTGTGCAGCAGTTCCTGATCTATAAGATGGGAATACCATCTTCTCTCATTTTGAAGAGGCTTTATGAAGATAAATTAATCGTTGCAGAGCACTCAGATGTCAGAGTGATGAACACCACAGAAAAGCTTGGGGGGAAATAAATAGTTCTGTCTACAGAGCAGGCTGTTAGTAGTAGCCATAAATAAGACATGAAGCTGCACTTTGATCAAGAGACTAAAGCAGATATTGGATAGTTGCGGATAAACTGAGCACCATCCAGCCTGTGTCCTGGGCACATCCAGTCCAGTGGGAAGTGATTGTGTGATTAAAGAGATGTGTTAATGCAAACAAGCCATAGGACCAAAATGTTGTGCCCGTGAGCTCAGTACAGCCTTTCCCTTGCTTTAGGATGTTCTGTTCTGCAGCCTTGCTGTCAGCATGTGTCATGAGAGAAATATTAGCCACTGGTGAGCATGAATTATTCTAGTCCTGGATAGCTGGTTCTTTTTCATTTCCCTTCCTCTGTTAACAAGGTGTGTTATACAAAGTAGGGGTTAAAAGCATGATGAAAACATGCTCAGAGCTAAAACTACCAAAAGGTGTGTTCTTCAGGCAGCAGCCTGTCTCCTGCAGACCATGCAGAGCAGAATCCAGAGGATTCACATCTGTTAGAAGGGCTGTCAGAACCCCTGCTCCATCCATAGTGCCAGGCTCACCTCCTGGCTTGCCCAGGTAGATCTGGCGTGTTTTTGTAATGCTTTTTGACAAAGGTGCTGTAATCGTGGATTCACAGCTGTAATTATGAGGCTCCTTCAGAGCTTGATACAAAAACATGCTAGTGCTACAGTCACAGTGATAAGCAAAAAATAAACTACTTTTCAGAGGCTAATGCATATCCTGTTCCATTATCTGGGCTTTGGACTCACAGTTCTTGACTACTTGTCCCTCATGAGGGGTTTTGGAGAGGAACACAGAAAATCTCTCCAAACTCAGCCTCATTAAGCAACTAAAGTGGAACCCACCAATGGCAAAGAGGTTACAAGTAGCTCCTCTCTGGAGAGAGCAGTGGCTCAGTCCCCCAAAATGTCTTTATCCTGTAATTGCATGTCACAGAGTCAAGTCCAACTTCATTATAGTCCCAAGGATTTGATGCTAACGGGCCCTCAGCCGACCCCATCCTGCCTTCAGTGCTCTTGCCTTGCACAGAGACCTTCTGCTATGAGCTGGGTTTGACCCGTGCTCTTTGATCTGCCTGGCTGCCTGCCCTGTTCCTGCAGGCAGGACATGAGCAAGCTCTCTGCTCTCCCTGATCTTACAGGTCATGGGGAGAGCAGACCCCCATGGTCCACCCCAAGGTGTGCAGTCTCAAGAGCTGCTTTCTCACTTACTAAAATAAGCCTCTCTGCAGGCTCTTGGGGTCTCGTTTTTTTGGGAGTGGGAGCAGGGGTTGAGCTGAGCCTACTCTACCCAGAGCAATGTTCCTGTGCAGTGCTCCCTACCAGAGCAATGTTCCGTAGTTTGGAGCTGACCTGCCCACGCCATCCAGGGATGAAGTGATGGGGAGGGCAGGGAGGGAGCTGCAGAAAGTTCTGGATAGGCTCTACTGGCTGTAAATGCAGCCTGCTCATCTCCCTTCTACAGTCTTCATCTCCCCAGCTGCACACTGTTCCTGTGTTCATCCTATCTCAGCCTTGTCCCAGCCTCCCCTTCACACGAGTCATGGGAACAAACTGTCAGGAGCGAGTTCACTCTGCACTCCCTCTGTCCCCTTTCCCTCAAAGTCTGTCTTTGCCTATCCTAATTGTAAGGTCTCTGGGGCAGGGACTGTACACTCCTTGTGTTTCTGCAGAAACTTCTTAGCTTAATTAGGGATCATTCTTGGTTTGTTCTGTCATAATAAAAGGGATTCATAATAATACTGCAGTAATTCACACCAGTCTTGCTGCATTTCCTTCAAAGGAAGCACTCCAAAATAAGATGAGATGAAGATCAGACCAGCTGTAATTAAAAGTCTATGATATCTCCTTTTGAAGCAGTGCAGTTACATGCAGTAGTAACTTGGCCAGCTATTACTGTAGGGGAAAAACGTATACAAAAGGTATTTTTACATATGTCTCTGCAAAATAAGCACCAATATTCATCAGAGAGAGCATGATTAAAGGCTCTTGAAGCATGATTGGAGTTGCCAGTTTTCATGAGATAATTAAGATGCAGGTTTAGTATATACATTCCAGTGATCTCATTATCTTCATTATTAATTAGTCTCTGTTCTTCACATTTCAGCTCCAGTTTCTTGTCATTAGGGTGACTCGCCTGTGAGAGATGAGTTAGTGAGATTCAGAGGAAAAATTTTGCCTCTGGAACAGCAGAGGAGGTGCCAGCCTTTGTTCAGAATTGCTCCAGAGAAATTGTAGTGCTTTGTACCAGATCAGCAGGTTGTCCTGCCATAAATCCTTTCAACAACATTCCCTGCCCAGCATTTCCTGGCCAGGAGCTCCTGGTTTCAACAGGTACTCTGTGTGCTACTGGAAATAGTAGAATCGTGGAATCATAGAATGGTTTGGGTTGGAAGTGACCTTAAAGATCATCTCATTCCACCCCCCCTGCCATGCCTCACCCCCCTCACAGGGAAGGAGTCAACAGTGGTTGTGATTTAGGCAGTTATGTGTTCAGCGATCATCCTCTTAAGCACCCAAATATGAATATCTTCCCCAGATTTCCTCTGGCATGCTTCTGCAAGCACCTTTCTCAGGATGTGGGATCTGGCAATACCAGGCATCCTTCTGCCAGTGTAGCCATCTCTTTTCTTTCCTGTGGTAATGGGGATAAAAGTTAACTCTCCATTATCAGGTAGTTGTTAACTATCCCAACCTCAAATCCTGGATGGGAATCAAGGGTACACTACTTTGCAAATACCTCTGTAAAAGCAGGCATGTGGCAGGTGGGATTTAGGGAAAAACCAGATGAATTGAGATGGAAGGTGGGTGTGAAGGAATGCCCTTCCATTTTCAGGGGCCAGCTGTTCTGGCACTGGCTGAGCATATCTGCCATTGTAGGGCTTTCCTTTGAAAAGCAGCAGTTCTGCAGCTGATGGAGTCACAAAATACCCTGCTCCAGAGGGTCTCCATGTGCAGATCCTATTCATGCAAACTGCACGTGAAGCCTGGGGCATATTTCAGTGTCTGTGGTCATCTGAGCAATTACTAACCTGCACAAATTCCTCAGCTGCCTGAAATCATGACGAGAGAATAGACTCCAATCTCAGATGGGAAGAATGTAGCACGCAACATCTCCTCCCGTGGCGCTGACTCAGTGGAGCTGCAGCTGCCAGTCCTACCAGGGTTGGGCAGGCAGGCGGACACCTTTTCCCTGCTCTTAGGCCTGTGTCACTCCCAAAATTAGTCCTCATTCCTTCAAGAGAAACCAGGGATGGCCACTTGCCCTCCATGCTCTGCATTTCCCTTTGTAGGAAACAAATCATAAGTCATATTAAATAGAAAATTGTCACTTTTCCATGAAATATGTAAAAATAAGAGGTTTGTCTCAATGGAGCTCAAAGACAACTTATAACAATCTCCACTTAATCAGGCTTAGCTTTAATGGAGTGAGAAATGGGCCTGTATTATGGCTAGGGTTATTACTTAATAAAGATTTTATTAGTTGTTCCTTAATAAGCAATGATTGCCTAAACCTTGTACATTTTTTAGGACCTTTATGAGAAATGCTTCTCTCAGTGAGAGATTTGTGCCTTCTCAGTTATTACTGTGTAATAAATGGCAAAGCCCTGGGTAGCAAACTGAGTAGTACATGCAGCTGGTGTACCACAGAGTTGTGCTTGTGTTCTTAACATCTCTGTTATAATACTAATTTTAACTGTTGCTGCTTTATCTCATTAATGCTTATTTTACTTTTTGCTCATTGCAAGCTATTGAAAGTAGAGCTGTGTTGGTTAATGGTTCTGTGTCAGAAACCATTTCACAATGTAGCAATACAAACACTTCTGACTTGCATCTTTCAGGAAACCATTACAAAATGTACTGTGCAGGTAATTATTTCATTTCTGATTGCTGTTTATTCTGCAGTGAACCCCTGACATACAACTGTCTCTTTGAAATTGAATACTGAAAGGAAAAGCAGAGTTTAGAAGTGTCCTATTTAATAAGCAGTGCAGTCTGTCCCTAGATCTGTCTTGTAAAAATTGCTTTCCCGTTCATTTAGATTAATGAGTAGAAGGATGTCTGGGAGGTGTTTTTGATCCCTGTTACACCGGTCCTCACCAGCTTCTCAGCCTCCCAGGAGAGCTCCCAAGCAGGAAGGGTTTGGAGCCAGGGTCTGCTGGGTCCCAGGGGTGCAGGGACCTGCCCTGAGCTGAGCCCTGCCGAGTCCCAGTGACCTCCCTGGGCACGAGGGGACAGAGCCTGTGCTGGCTGAAGCTGCACTAACCCTAAGGCATCCCCCACCCTTCCAATGCTGCTCTGCTCAGCAGAGAGGGAGTTCTTTCTATTTGCTTTCAATGAACTGCTAAAGGGTCAAGTTCAGTGATTGCTTTAAGCATTGGACATAAGAGTTGAGACTGATGAATTTCTTTCTCTTTTCTCACTTCTTGAACAGCAATATTTCACACTTAGGAGTTGCTGGCTGTGATGAGAAGGAGGGCAGGCTCAGGCAATACCTGGGACATGCCATGTTCAGCTGGTAGACAGGTTTGTGTGGTGGGCTTGTGTCTGCCTGCTTTGGTCTGTTTTCTGAGAATTTCCTTATCCCCTGCTTCAAGTAACTCTTGGGCCACTCTGGAAAATGCCCTGTCTTTGGGCACAGTAAAATCCAAAAGATTTGAGGATAGAAGTATAAAGTACTTCAATCATCTTTCAATGATTTACATTCACAGCATCTCTCTAACTCTGTGTATGAGCTCTGTTACTGAAGTAGACCCTGAAGAGCTTTGCCTCTTTTGAAATACCTGAAGGTAGCTTTAAAAACAGGTTTTGGAATATGGTTGGATCCAGTACCATTGAGGTTGGGAGGGAGGTGCTTGTCTGCATGTGTAACACAACAGTGAAAACTGTCACACTCAGTAAGGGCAGGGTTTAGGTCCTGGAGAGGAGTTTTATGGAAATAATACCCCCTTCTGCCTTGGAGTTCTCTGCTGCAAAGCAACAGAAACAGATTGTCATTCTTTATTTTTTACTTTATTAGCACAGACAGCACAGTAAACACAGTTCTTACGAGGTGTTGCGAAAAAGGAAGTTGCACAACCTCTAAGAAGTGAAGTGAATGTAAAATAACGAAGTCAGTGTGACTGTTCTCAGCCTTTTTGTTTTGCTTCTCTTTATCTTGTAACCAAAGGGATTAAACTCAAGGACGAAACAGACATCACTTCCTAGCAGGATCTGTTTTGCTTTGTAGCACACTGAGGGTGCTTTACACTGGCACCACCATCACTGGGAGGCTGTACACATGTTTTATCATCACTCTGCTGTAGGAACTGTGCAGCTGAGGTCATCCCCAGTGAACCCTGGTGTCCCCAGAGACTGTTCCTGCCTGGGAACCTGACAGCCCTTGTGGCTTTGTCTGCCAGGGCAGCCCCTTCAATTCCCAGGCATCAAAAAACCAAAATTGGTTCATAAAAAGTCCTCTGTTGGCATCTCAGATGTGTTCCTGCAGACTCACCACCCACGGGAAAGTTGTCCATGACCCCAGGATGGGAAGGCTGGTGGATGCAGTTGCACAGGGTGAGGTGATGCTTTACCTGCCCTCACCCAGATCTGCTCTGTGATCTTCTCACCACACCCTGCTTTCCAACAGGTCTCTGCCCACCATAGGCTTGAGAATAGAGATATATACATATATATATATACACACACACACATAGAATCATAGAATGGTTTGGATTGGAAATGTTGAAGACCATCTACTTCCACCCCCTCTGCTGTGGGCAGGGACACCTTCCACTAGACCAGGTTGCTCCAAGCCCTGTCCAACCCGGCCTTGAACAGTTCTGGGGATGGGGCAGCCACAGCTTCTCTGGGCAACCTGTGCCATGGACACACATATAATTATATAAAATTATCTAAAAACATACAGATAAATATAGCATATATTTTTGAAATATATTTGTGTATAAATATATATCATATAAAATTATATATGTAGAGAATTGGGTTTTAAGCCAAGTTTGATTCCTTAGGAACCCCAAGCATCTCCCCCTCTCCCCAGCAATTACAGACCATTTTAATTACGGATCATCCCGAGCCACACTGAATTATTTTTGAGCAAACCCGAACACAACTAAAACCCACTAGCGAGGCCTGTCGCGCATCCCTCCCACGCACCCACCCACCCAACACCACCACACCGCAAACAACCCGTGGTTCGGGGACCGAGCGCTGTCCGCGGTTTGGTACCCGGGTACCAAACGCCTCTGCGCGGCCCCTCCGCGTCGCTTGGCAACGGCGGGGCGGGGATGCTCCAGCGCTGCCCGCCCCGCACTCGGCCCGCCCGCCCTCGCTGCGGGGCGGGGACGGGGCGTGGGCACCGCACCGACATCCCGGCGCCGCGCCAGGTACGGGCGGCTCGGCAGGACCGGGAGCAAGAGGAGGAGGGAGCAAGCAGCAAGCCGGTGTCTCCGTGCGGGGTGAGGGGGAAGTTCGCGGCGGTGTTTTCGGGGGTTTCCACGTCGCAGCCTCCCGCTGGGTTGCGGTGTGAGAAAAGGAGGATTCCTGCTGGAAGTGGGGTCTGTGAGGTCGCACCAGCCGGTGGGCATCGAGGAACCGGGGGGGAAAGCGGCTCTGAGGTTTTTGCTGCGGTTATCTGCTTTTTCGTGAAACGCAAGAAATTGCAGGTAGAGCGAAAACCCTGCTGGGTTTTTTTTTTCTTGTTTGCCAAAGGAGGGGGTTTTCGCTCCGGAGTTGTGTGTGCTGGAAGGTTGGGCTCGCTGGGGAAGTGAGCAGGTCCAGGGGATACTGTTATATGGGAAAATGCAGAACCGTACGGGGCTGCCAGGAGCCATGTGGGGTGAAATTGGGGTTTGGGGGGAAAAAGGAGTGTCTCCCTGCATAGCTGAACCTCCTATAGCACTCAGCTCGATCACCTGCAGGTGCCCAAATATCTGGGATTTAAACCTTTAAAAGGGAAAGAGGAGGAAAAACTACTTTATAAGGATGAACACAAGCGCAAGGGGCTTGTTCTGTAATTACTTGCAGTGGCACTGGCGATGTGTTTGGATTGCCATTACTTATTGTCGAATGTTTCTAATACCCAGTTGTGGTTCTGAATGCATTTGCTGGCTCTGGGGTGCTGGTGACATAGGCAGGAAAAAATGATTTGTGGTTGGTGTGTGGCTGTCACGACAGTGTGTGCTGGAACTACAGATGCTGCCCACAGCCCTGGTGTGGCACCCGGGGTGCCCTGATGCCTCTGATGGGCCTGTGTTAGATGTGCTTGGCAGCACAAGAAAGCAGCATACAGCAGAGATGCTCCTCTGAAGCCTTCAGTGCTGGAGTGGAGATGTGAACAGTTCCTGGCCTGGAGTTTTCTCGAGTCTCTGAAATGGAGAAGGGCAATTGTGCTTCTCTGTTAGGCAGAAGTGATCTGTGACAGAGATCCTGGGGCAGGCAAACCCTGTCCTTGGTCTGTATGTTGTGCTGCTTCTGGTTTTGGAGTGGCAGTTTAGTGTTGTTGCTTTGCTAGTAGCAGTGTCTTCGTTGTTTCTGCCAGATTTTTAAGGTTGGTGGCTTTGGGGACACAGGTAACAATTTATTCTCATGTTATTTAGCTGATTTATCAACTTATGTTAAGGAGGAGGCACAGATGAGAGAAAACTTTTGAAATGGGTTCAGAATAGGCTCCCTGGGTGTGGACTCCGTGGTACCTGTGTTCAGGCTTTTATACCAGTACAATTTGTGATAATTGGCTCCCTTTTGATATGCTGTCATAACTGCTTCTGTTGAAAATAGCCCTACTCCACTCAGATGGCACCCTGACTGTGGGGTTACTCCAGTGATTGATACTGGATTGCCCTTTCCTAAATGTGATTTTTCTGCCTGTGGACCCTGTGGTTTTTGGTGGGAATAACATGGAGTCACCACCAGATATGTGCAGTAGTGGGGAATATTATTCATGCAGCTGAGTAGAGGAGGAGAGACTGGAATTTTTACTGGCTGTTTGGCAACATCTGCCCAAACTGAGAGGAGCTTCAGCTGTACCCAACACTAGATGTGGCAGCCCTCAAGCAGTTTTAAAAACTCTTTTAATGGGCTTCTTTTAACTTTGTTGTTTGAAGAATTACTGCAAACAGCAGCGAGTCTCCCAAAAGCCACCTGTTGTGCAGATGTTTCTCAGCTGTGGTTGCCTTGTCAGGGCTCTTACCACCCGGGTGGTTGGGGGATCTCTGCCATGTGCAAAGCCTGCAAAACAAAACACTTCCCATGCCAAAACACCAGGGGGAATGGAATCACTTTGCTCCAGTTATTGATTAACCAGTGCTGTTAGGTGTGCTGAGTGGAGCTTGATCTTAACTTTCAGTTTTTTGAATACAGTGTCCTGATGAAATATTATAAATGATTATGAAACTAATTGTGGGGTTCTGCTGAATTACCTCTTATCCAAACAGTTACATTCTCAAATGCTCCCCATGTTTGGGTAGCTAACCCCTTAAATTCTGAATTGCAGCACAGTAGTGTCACTCCTTTTGTTCTTTCTTTAGTCATGTAGGTTGATTGCTACACTGAACATAAGACAGGCTCTGTAAATCCTTCCTGACAACACAGCAGTGCTTTGGGCACTGTGTTGCAGCAAATACTGCTGGTTAGTAGTCGGGGGTCTCTGCATATGGCTCTCCTTTGAATCCTGTTTTCAGCATGCAGACTGACGTTGTTATAAATGATTTCTACTTGGTCCCCATCTGCTTTGTGTGTGCAGGTTCAAGGGTAGAACTATCTCCTGCCTATGTGTATTTTACTGTATAAGTGAAAAAACAGCTTGTTGACTGAGCCAGAGTTTATGATCAGTGGGTTCTTAATTCATGTTTGTCATGGTCCAGCTCAGTGATGTGCTTGGCAGCCTTTCTGCAATTAATGCATTCACTTCACTGTAAGAAAGTAAAAGAGCAGATATGTGAGAGCATTTCTTTAGAAAGAAATAAAACGTCTTTTATAAATGATGGGAAGAGTAAAATCTTTAAAAACTCAGTGCTTGTGATCTTTGCTGGATACAGGCTGCAATTCCAGTTATTCCTGCAGCAGAGACACTTCAACCTGTGGTTTGCCCAGCCACCAGCTGAAGAGCAGCCAAGGTCCTGCAGCTCCTTCCTCCTCCTAATGAGGAGCTCTTCAGAGGTACTTCAGTGTTTCTTAAACATGAAGTAAATTACCTTTCAGGCTTGTCTGCTTTCAGAGTGACCAATGAGCTCTGGGAAGTGTTTCTGTATAAACTACAGCAAAGCCACATCCTTAATGCTTTCCCTCTGCTTGCCAACATAAACTAGTCATCATCAGGCATGGCTGGATTTCTTACTGTGCTGGAGAAACTTGAGATGTTTCTCTACCTCTTGGGGTCTGAAATTGCTCCCATTCCCCAAGCATCCCTCCCCTCTGGAGGCTGCAGTGTAACCTAATCCGGGTGGGTGGCAAGACAGAAATAACAATTTGTGAGGCTAAAATCTCTTTTTACTTTGTTTTTCTTTAAATGCCTTTATTTCCCTGTGTTTGCTGGAGGCCAAACTTGCAGCAGTATAGAAAAGAAATGCGAATATTATAATTGCCAAGTTCTTTGGGGGAAGGGAATTTGACCAGCTTTCCTGTAAATGATTAGCTCAAACATAGGCAGAACTGTTCCTGCCTGGGACAGCTTCTTCCTGTTCTTCTGTGCCTAATGGTGCTCTGGAGGTGCCAGGAGTGCCCTCCTCCTGCTGGCCCAGTCAGGGCTGGGGCGGCACTAAACCAGTGCAAGGAACTCTTCACCCATTGCCTGCAGCACCCCCAGGCAAGGATGATGCAAGTTTTTTTTTTTGTTATTTACTGAGCACCCGACTGGATGACCTTGAGGCTTGTCAAGGAAAACATGTTGGCGTGTGAGCTGAGTTATCTCCTGAGCAGCAAACACCAGTTACAAAATGCCTCTTGTAACTACAGAGTTGGTTAATTAGGGAACTGAACTGAGTGCTGGACTCTGCTTTAGGCTTAAAATAAAGACATTTCTTTGCAAGTAGCCTCCAGCTCTCTCTGTCCTGATATAGGTGTTCACTTGTAGCATTGCTTCAAGGTAATGTGATCGGAGCATAGCTCTGACCCTTGGTCTTTAAGGCTGGTCCGTACTGGGGATCTTTGGGGTGCCTTTAACCAGGAACTGTAGCTCTCTGCTTCCTGTGGGAAGAACATTGTGACAGGCACCCAGGGCACTGTGGCCTCCCTAATTTTGCCACTAAGTGTCCATGCCAAAGCAGTGGTAAATGCTGCTTCCCACGATGTGCTAGAGCTGCCTTCACTGCCCCTGCTGCCCCACGGGGAAGGTTCAACAGGGACAGGTCTGAGCATCAGTCCCAGGCAACAAACCCTGGTAAGAGTTTGACGTTTTCTGTCCTCCCTCTCTGTTACTGCTGTTCTGGCTTTTTAAAAATAGAATAAGATTGTCTCATCTCAAGGCAAAGGCTTCTCAAGAGGGTTAATTATGTCACATTTATTATCTGCTGTGCAGATCTTTTTAGGCAAATATGAATAATTTTTTTGGTTGCACACCAACCAAAGTGTAAGCCAAGGTCTGCAGCACCCCCACACATGCTGCAAAGGCAGTGCTGAGTTGCCTGCAGCTCATTTCAACACAGAGCTGCCAGACCTGGGTGTCCTGTCCCCGGGAGGAGGTGGCAGGGGGGTACCTGCTGTGGGCTGTCCCAGCAGGTCACTGTGTGGGATGGGCCATGGTCTGGCAGCTTGCACAGTCACAAGCATTTCACTCCAGAAATGTTACCAGAGACCTTTCAGGTAATTAGGTCTCGTTTCTACTCTTCCTGGAGTGGACACCTTAGGAGTTTCCTGAGTGATGTTTGTGACATGCTCATGGTGTAGCAGAACGGTGCCACTTTGCACCACTTTTTCTACTGAAAGAGAAACTGACTTGCGGCTCAGAGTGAAAGAGAAAGGAAACTCTTGCAGCTCAGAGCTGAACGTGCCCTAAGCAATGTTGAAACAAGGTGCCAAACGATGCGGTAGGTTTAATTCTGAACTCTGGCTGATATGCTGGCCCCATCCATACTGAAGGTGATGTAGTCTTTTTCCTAACACCACAGATTAGGATGTTTTTTTCATCCTAAGGATGAAATCCCAAGGAGCAAAGGGATGCTCCTTGCTTTGATGAGCCTCCAGTGATGGCTGGTGAGTGTAGGATAGTCCGGTAGTGGGAAGCAGCCCAGGGAGTGACAGAATGCAACTTCAAAGTAAAGGGAAGGGCTTTTCTTCTTTTTCTACTTTCTTTAGAGGATCAAATTAGCAGTCTGCTAAAATCTTTTAATGTTAAAACTTTCAGAGCATAAACAATGACCTGTGAAAAGGAGTGCTTGGATCTGGACCCTGTGCATGATGAGGTCTGGCATCTCTATTAGGGCCAATTAAAGTGACAGGTAGCAGAGTGTAACCACTCCTGACTCCTGCCGTTCCCTGGCTGGCTCCAGGCTGCATGTGCCCTTTCTCCCCTGCCTTGGAAAAGACACAGCAGCTTCAACTCCCCATCCAGAGCACAAAGCAGCCTTTCAAAACCCCTGTGCCCTCTGCTCGTGTGGTTCAGCAGGAACAGCCCAGAAGCTGAAGCTTGGTCTTTCAGTCAGAACCTGTTGTCCTTGAATTGTCCCATTGTATGAGATACAGATGTTATCCTGCAGAGGCTGGCAGTGCACTGCAGCACAGGCAGAGCTTGCCCTCTGGGGTCTCTTCATTGGCTTTCTAGGATGCTGTCCAGCACTCCATCCTGGATTTGTATTTTAGGAATAAACCTGCCCCTTCCAACACCCACAGCAGCACTGTGTGAAGCTTTGCTTTAAACTGAGCTTCAAATAGTAGATTTGAGTAACAAAACAGTCAGAGGAAGCTATTGCATTGAGCAAACTAACCCGTGGCCCTAGAATAGCTTCTTATTTGAACAGCTTGGTAAAATAACCATGCTGTGCACACTGGTCTTGAACCCAGAGATATTTTATCCTCCCAGCTGTGTGAGGAGGCTCGGTGTTCTGTGCTGCAGGAGGAGATGGAAGCAGTGTCTGTGAGTGCTTGCCTCCCCCATCAGCCTACCTGCTTTGCCACAGCTGCGTGGGGGAGAGCCAGATGTGGGCAAGAGCCAGATGTGGGTGAGAGAGACAGTCATGGGCGAGAGCTCACACTGCAGCTACACATGCACATGTGTGGTCTCACCCAGTGCTTCTGAGTTTTCCTCTTCTGTAGTTTCCCGTCAGATCAAAGGGTAGATCAGCACCTCCCCACCTCTGCCTGACAACGGAAAAGGGAAGGGAAATTTGCTGGGGAGAACCCGTGCTTTAAAAAAAGAAAAAGAGTTCATAGCCCGCTTGGTGTAAATATGCAAATGTTCGTAGAGGAGTGGCTGTTTCTAAGACACATTAGTGAGAAATGCTTCACACCCTTCTTTGTCACCCAGTAATTAAGGAAATATTTGCCTTCCAGTGCAGTGGCTGCTTAAATAAAGATGAGAGAGCCCGGGTTTTCTCTCGTGATGGATGCGCAGCAGTAAGTAGCAATCACTTGAGACCGCCAAGCCTGGCACATCTCCACGTGGCACCTCTTCCCTTCCAGTTGTGGTGAAGTGACTTTCCCCCACTTTCGGTGGGAAGAGAGTGACTGGAGAGGGTGCAGGGACTCAGACTTGCAGCTGCCCCACACCTGGCAGATTCAGGTTGTCAAGAGTGCAGGCTGGGGGTTTGATCCTGGTGAGAGAAATGCCATGACTGATGTGCATGTGGCTTTTCTTGTTCTTGGGCTTGTGTGGTGGGTCCAGCTCTCACCAATCAAATTGCACACTGGTGGGATACTTGGATCCTCTTTTCTTCCCTGTCTCCTCTGTCATACTGTGAAGCTGTCTAAATGTCAGGGGCGCTGGCGATTTGGCTGTGATGGGAGAGAATTTTAACGAGGTTTGCTCTTCAGCATGAATGTGTTGATGTAGGCATGTCATGTAGCCTGTCCGTCAGCCAAGTTACTAGCTTTCAGCTGCTTTATATGCATATTTGAGGGATTGCTTCCAACCTGGGAAAGCCTGGTGAGGTCACTGCAGGGCAAGGCAGAGCTGTATTCCCATACCCACCTAATGCTGACGCCACTATCCTGACCCACAAGGATCAGAAGGAACCCATGGGAATCTCTGTCTTCTGGCTCCTGCTTCTGTTTGGGGTGGCTGTTGCAAAGGCAGGCTGGGCTTACTCATCTGCCTTCAATACAGCCACACAATCGCCTCTTTCGAGGAAGGGAATTCATTAGTTTCTGTGAAGTGGCCTTGGATCTCTGGGCAGCAGGTGCTTCTATAGAGCAAACTGTTGCTGAATATTCAGCAGTTGCTATACAAGTGTCTGGCCGGCTGCCTGTGAAGCACTTGGAGTTATCTTGAGCATCCGAGGAGATAAAGTGCAAAGCACTTACAGGTTTAAAGCTACCCGCAGCTATGTCATGTTGGTGGTATTTTAACTTTCAGGGCTTGTTTTTTGCATTTTTTTTAAATGTGACTCTTCCAAGATCATAAGCAGCAACTTACCTCTTTTGACTCAGCCAACAAAGGGAACTGCCTGGCAGAATGACAACCACAGTGATTCATATTCAAGGCGTCAGAACCTCATTCTCTTACTGGTTTAGGCTAATGACATGTGCACTAGAAACAAATGACTCAGGCTGGAAGTGTCTCTTCATCGTTAAACTTTTAAAACTCTCCTTAAACTCAATTTAGATCTTTTAAGGCTACCTGAATAACACTTGTTCTTGCCAACCTCTAATTTGGTACATGGAGTACTGTAGATCTAAGATATGAAGGAATAATTTGAGAGGTTAAGTGTGCAATCAGTCTTTTCTTTTTCTTTGCTCTTTTTTTTAAGCACTTTAATTTCCATAGGTGTGGTCTATAAGCAGCTTGTGCTGGATGGCATCACTTGAAGTGTAATGCTGTGAGAAACTGGTCACTGAACAATTGCAGCTTCAAATAACTCACAGCTTTAGTCAGGAAGGTGTGGGTGCCTGTGTATTGTTTACAAGTGACATGCCCCATTTCTCTTCTCTTGTAGTAGCTTATTTAACCTGTATTAGTTGTTTTAAAGGTGCTTTGCTTGTGCTCTCCTACTGGTTATTGAGGCCACAGAACGAAAACCTTTAATTAAATGTGTAATTGTGACAGTTGCACTGAAGGCTGGTTCCACCAAGGAGCTAGAGAGACACCTCAGTGGTGTTATCCTTGTTTCACCCTTTACAGGATCTGCACGAGAGGTATCCTTGTGCCTGCAACACTGCATTATTAGGTGTGTAGTGATTCCACACCCCTAAGCTGTTAAAACTTAATGGCAAAGCATGTGGTTCCTACCCAGGGAGACCAGTCATCAGCACAGGGGCTGTCACTGGTCCTGGTTGCTGTACATCTTGCTGAAATAGTGTTAGCACTGATTGGAGGGGACCTTGAGCACTTGAAAACACGAAAGAGCAGCTGATGCAGCTGCTGGAGCTGAGCCTTCCTGGCAGGGTTGTTTGTTGGTGCTGCTTGCTTTGCAGGGGCCAGGGTCTTCAGGGTGTGATTTTGGCTGCTGGGTGCTCAGAAGAGCAGCTGAGACCTGGTTTCTAAACATCCCCTTTGTTTGTGCCAGGTGGGGTCGGTGCCAGGTTTGAGGAGGGCTGGCAGCCTGGGATGTGGGATCTGCTCTGCCTGCTGGGAGGAAGCAGCTGAGTGGGAGCTCCTCCAAGGGGCTTGGCTGGCCCATGTTCTTCATTCATCCAGTCCCATCAGCCCCTGAGCTGCCCACAGCTTGAGGATGGGATCAGTGGATGGGAGGACCTGCTTCCAGGAGGGGTCCCAAGTCTTGGCAGTGAGGCATTTCAGAAGCTGTAAAGCAGATGTTCAGTCTTACCGTGGGGCATCACCTCCAAAACCTCATTTCTTTTCTTATTTTTTTTCCCATGAGACTTAAAACTGTCGGAACAGAACAATTACACTTCTGCAGAGACCCCCTGGTGCTGAGCAGGCTGTGGACAGTGCAGCCTGTGCTGCAGCTGTGGATCAGCCCTCCCATACAAGTGGATGTGTGAAGGTTAAGTTGCCAGAAAGTGAGAGGGGAGAGGAGTGAGCCCTCAGCCTGTAGAGATGACACTGCACATTTAATTGCTAATGGACTCTTTTTAAAGAGCAGCTCGGCTATTATTAGAAAAAGCAAATGTGTGGTGTTACCTACAGAGAGCAAAATGGGAGTCTTTGTGATCTTATTGACCTTTACTTTCTTGTGTTAATTTGTTTAATACCAGTGAGATTTTCCTGCTATAAAAACTTGCTTAAGCAGAGACTTCTCCAAAACCTCTGGAAAAGACGTGCTAATTGGGAACTTCAGGGATCCACTGTGTGCTCCAGCCCCTCTCTTTCCCTCCTGGATCAGGCTTTTACCAGCTGATGCAATTCCATAACAGCAGTCAGGGCTTTATTGCATTAAACTTGTTCGGAGAAATGGGAGCTCTGTGCCTGTGGGGCTCAGCATGCGGGAGGAAACTTCGGGGAAATGTTAGATAAACAAACACTCCTAGCTACTTCTGAAACATTTTAATTGCTCTTAACAATATTTGCTTTTCAACACCTACTAAAAAGGTCTTACTGCTTGTGCTGTTTGTAGCTCCCAAGGTGCTTAGCAAAGAGCAGCAGTGGCATTGTCCCTGCTTGCCTGTGATGGTGCGAGGTGCAGGTCAGGTGTGCTGGAGGACCTGGGGCTGAGGCAGGGCCAGCACAGGCTTTAGGGCTGCTGTCCAACCTGCCAAACCACCAGCTCCCTGTGGGTGAGGGACCATGGCCCTGCTGAGGTGCTCAGTTATACATTTTATTGCATGAGTCAGCCTGGCTTCAATAGATACTACGTGGCATAAACCAAGGATAAAGAAATCCTCCTGGGCGTCTCTGAGTGATACCCAAGGAAAGTTTCAGGTGTAAGCACCCGATGTGTGCTCTCAGTGTGTCCCTGGAGATTGAAACAGCAGGCAATGCTGTGCTTTTGGCTGCTCGGGTGTTCATTAGTTAGTGAGGCTTGAGCAGGTGGGGTTGTTTTGAATTTCTTCAGCCTCCATATGCTGGGAGATTTCAGAGTTAATATAAACTGGTGTTTCAGGAAAAACAGTGGACGGTGAGACCTGCGTTTCTAATAGGAGTTTTTGCAAATCTTAAAAAGGTGCAGCTTCTGCCTGACTCTTGTCACGATGAAGTGAAAAAGACACTGGGAACAATTTGTGTCATCAGCACAGAACATCTCTGGTTGTGCAGAAGGGGGTTTAAGCCTCCTTGGCTCAGCAGAGCTGTGTCCAGAGGCTGTGGGGGTGGCTTGAAGCCGAGCTGTGACAAGTGGTGCCACTGTGACAGTGTCCCAGTGAAGGTGCTCAGCAGAAGGGCAGGGGATGCTGGCAGTGGTGCCAGGCTGCCAGTGCCTTGGGATTTGTGGGGAAGGAGCTGGGCAGGATGCCAGTCGTGCCTAAATATGAGGTGTATCTGTGAATGAAATGCTCCATTCCTTGTGCCAGCGGACTGAGCTTTAAATGCATGATTGTTTTCTCTTGCTCAATGGTCAGGCTGCATGTGGAGTTTCCAGGTGAGCTTTGGAGGGGAGCTCTGAGTCAGAGCATTTGCAGGACAGAGTTCTGGAGCTTTGAGTTCTTTGTGTCACCCTGAATGGGAATTGTCAAAGCAGCCCTGTGTTGCTGCTTATCAAAGGGGACAGAGCCTTAGCCTTTATTTTTTCAAGTAAGAATTTTTGTTTGTTCCTCAGGGACAAGCAAATAGAATCCTGCTTGTCTTGGCTAACGTGGGTGTTTGTGGGGCAAGAAGGGGAGGGAGAGGATGAACAGCAGGAGCAAAGAGTTGCATTAATGAGAATGAGGTCTTATTTTAGTTGATATTTAATCAAGACATGGTTCCAGGAAGCAGGAACAGATGATTTCAGCCTTTTTTTTCCTGCTCTCTTAAATCTTTGATTATCACCAAGACCTACCATAAACATTTTAACACCTGCCAACTCTTTTTTCACCTTATATATTTTTGCCCATCCTCAACGACAGAATGAGCTGTTAGGCTTCTCTGGTTTGCTTTTGCTTCATCTATAATATTAATCACGGGACTAACATTCAGTGACTCGTGTATAATCTTCTTTCAAAGGATGCCTCATTTTGTTATAAAACTTCGAGGATATTTATTACTTCAAGTGCATTTTTTTAAGTAAATTAGGACAAAATTGACTGCATTTTGTACCTGGATGCTGTGTCCTTCTCTCCCATGTAAGTCAGAGACAGTATTTGAGCCCCTCTGGAAGGTACAAGCTACCTCAGAGACTTGCAGGAACTGGCTTTGTAAATCAGGCTGGCTTTTTGTTTGGTGGCTTTTATTCAGTATCCCTTTTGCTTACCAGGGCAGCCAGAGAGTGGGTTATTGCTTCTCCTGTATCTACTCACCTGCTTTAAGGGGTGATCTGAACTGACTGCCTGCTCTTTCTTTTGCCAGGGTGGTGACATCCAGGACTGTGCCTACTTGGACAGCGAAAGCGCCTTCAGCGAGTCGGAGCTGTTCCCGGATGAGGACGGGATGACTCTGGCACAGCAGGAGGTTCACCATGAGTCTGACATGGACAGTGCCATCGAGAGTGCCCAGAGCTCAGAGGCCTCTGATGTCTGCCAGGACAAGGATGGTGTGCTTGGGGGCCTCTTCCTGCCCGGTGACAAGTGAGTGCTGCTTTTGCTCCCTGGCAGCTCTGTCCCAAGGCTGGTGCCAGGGAGGAAGGAGCCTTCACGTGACCAATCCCTGCTGGGGGATTTAGAAACTTAACACCCATTTGCAATGTAAGAGAGATGGATGTCCAGGTCCTATAAGTGGTTTAGGTAGTCTCAGTCCTGGCTCCTTCTGGCATGTTCTGAGAGTATTTGCAGGACTTGTGTGTTGAAGTGAAAGCATTGGGTCTCTCCAGGATGGATCACTGCATTAGCATCCCCCAAAACTTAGGATCTTCTGTGTTCCCTCAAGCTTTATATGCTGGAATTGAAACCAATACTCCCTGCAAAGCAGTTCAGTGTGAGGAATGCTGCTTTAGTCTTTTGTACAGCTATAAACCTGATGATGTGGGCTCTGCAGATTTGCTTTGCAGCTTCATGTACCAAATTAATTCTTTGTGTTTCTAATTTTCCATAACCTTTAGTGTTCAACAGTAAATTGTGTTTAACACGGGGTGTCCTGGCATGTGCATGTGTAACCATAGTTTGCTGTTAACACCAGTGTCTCTGTAATCCTAACCTGACCCTTTCCAGGAGTGTACCTGGAGGTGTTGGTTAAAGATGACTGGGGTGGTAAAAGGACTCAACTTGGTTTAATCCTCCTTTGAACTGAGTTAATGCAGTACCACAGGACAGATCCCAGCTGGGCTTGCTTTATAAGCCTCTGCCTTGTCTTCCCTCCTTTTGGCTTGTCTTCTTGATTTGTGCCTCCTGAGCTTTGTTCATTGCTAAGGCAGTCTTCCTTCTCTCCTGGGCCTCCTTGGATGCTCCCTGTGCAGCCTCATTCCTGCCCTCCTCCTCAATTTCTCAGCTAGCTGAGTTCTGGCCTTTTCCCATTTGCCCAAGCAATCTCAGAGATTTTTCAGAGAATTTATCAAGATAATTACAGTTTTCATCAGCTCTTTACCAAACTTTTCTCCTTTGCTTGCCATTCCCAGTTCTCCAGAGCCCCATCCTTGCAGTATCTGACTTTTCCCTGTACTGTGTTTGAAATGAGTGTCTTTTCCTGCGAGCTGTGCCAGTCAGGCTCTTGTGAAGGGGGTGAGGAAGGCACTGTGCATCCTGCACCCTCTTTCTAGGGCAGGCAGGAACTACTAAGAGCTACTGTGCTGCTACTAATAGATCTTGGTTTATCCTCTGAGGCCTCCTCAGCTTTGGTAAATCTGTGGGAAAACACTTGGGAAGCTTCATGCAGAACAGGAGATAACTTTAAAAAACTAACCAAACAAGAAACCCCAAACAAACCAGGAAAAAAAAAAGACACCAAAACACCTGAATGTTTCCTTCAGAAAGTGTTAGAATGAGGAAAATCATCTGCTTTTAGCAACTGCTTTGCAAATTACTGTGTGATTCTTAGACCTCCAGTCTGGGTGGAAGTGTTAGGAGGAGTTTCTTCCCAAGCTGACTTGGTGTAACTACACTGAGATGCAAACAGCAGTTGCAGCTACACAGATCATAAGATCTCCCAAAAATCTAATACTAATCAATACACAGTATGTGCATGGCACAGCAGCACTTTATGAATAGATGTTACTGTGATGTGGAGCTTCTCACTAATCCCCAGCCAAGGAGCCTTGTTAGATAAGTTTTATCTATTTCAAGTATGAGTATTCCTATCTTCATCCTTTAATAGTGTGCCAGGCTTGACTTGCCCTAATTTCTGTTAATGTGAGTTAGATAAATGAGTTGCAGGTTATAAATGGATCTCATCAAAACGGGAGAAACAAAAGAGCATACATCTGAAATGTTGGCAGGCTTCCTCTTCTACTAATTGCTTTTGGAGGGAAGGGATATGCAAATAATGCTTGCCAGAGGAACACTGGTGCATCTCTTGTTTACAGCTCACCAGTGTAGTATTACGGGAAGAGGAGTCTCCCTGTAGAGAGGTTCAGAGGCCCAAGGTAGACTCAAAAGAAACCTAGGAGGAAATATTGTTGAGCTGCTGGAGAACATCAACCAGGAGTTACTGTCCCATGGCTCAGCTGGTGGAGTTGAAGATGCAAACACTGTGCACTGAAGTAAAGGGAGTGGAAAACTTAACCCAATCTGCACAAAGTGCCAGCAGATTCCTTCAGTGCCTGGTCCGTATTGCAGAGGCCCTGGATTCTGCTCTGTAGTGGGAAGAGCAGTGTGTTGGGCAGTGCCAGGGTTTCACAAGTGAATCCCCTATTTCAGGCCTTCCAGGTGGGTTTTCCGTAGGGAGAAGGTTTGTTTGTAAGAACTCCTTGTATGTGAACTTAGTGGCTTGTCTCTGAACGCCTTACCAAGGTGAGAGCTGAGCAAACCTGTGTTAGATCCCTGCCTCTGCAGGTCACCACCTGGCTGTGGGGCAGTCTGGGCTCTGGACAGCCAACTTGCTCTGTTTTATTGATGTGATGTGCCCAAAACTGCTCTGCCAGCTGCTTTGCTGGGGTGCCTGGCTCTGCTGATCTGTTTACCTGTGTGCCCTTTCATTCTGAGGACACAGGGCTCTGCCATTCCCTACCTGTCTGACATTATTTTAGGTACTTCTCTGGTAGTTGGCAGCCTTTTCTTGTGGTCCATCTCTCTTGTGAAAAACACAGTTTGTCATGGTGGAAGGAAGGGCAGAACCTTTCTCCGTGAGGTCACATCAGTAGCTTTAGTGATTCGGGTATGTGGTGGGCTGGAGTTTGTTTCTGACCACACAAAAGAGAGTGGCTGGAACTCACAGGGTGTGGGAGAGGTTTTATCAGGATTACTGGGAATCTCTCTGATTGTGGAATACAGCAACAGCCTTTTGTCTTACACATGTTCCTCTCACTATCCCATGGGGTTTGGAGTTGTCTGCATGGTTCCTGCAGTCAGAGCAGAAGTCCCCACATGGTCTTCACCACCACGTGGAAATGGTGACTGAGAATCATCGAGGTGTGCTCCTTTAAATAGAATGCCTTGTGTTGATCCAAACCTGAGGTACCTTGTTTGTAGATTCCCATGCTCATGTCTTTTAAGGCACTGTGTCAATTGCACATCAGATGCATTTAGCACGTTAGGGTTTTGGCACAAAGTAAGTGGGGTACAACTTCCAGTGAGGGGACAAGCTGTGAAGGTGGAAGATTGCAAGTGAGGTGAGGTGCTATCCAAGTCGGCCTTCGAGATGTTTTGACCTCTTGTTTCAGGTCAAGTCCTCACAACCCTTCTGCAGCATCTGACCTCTCCACTTATTCCACCGCCTCTCTGATCAGTAATGAAGAACAGTTTGAAGACTATGGGGAAGGAGATGATGTGGATTTTACTCCCAGTAGCCCATGCCCTGATGATGAGACCAGAACCAACGCCTACTCTGACCTTGGCTCATCTGTATCTTCCAGGTTGCTCCTTATTCATTAACAAACAATTTTTCATTTTTATTCTTCTGTGAGCATGAGTGACCAGAGCTTATACTGGTTACACAGACTCACCCTAAAAGCAAAATGTTATCAGTTCATTTTCTGCCCTCCAATTGTCAGACTGCATTTAATCATAAGAGCTATAGCAAATAAGCTGTTTCTGATAACCTCTGTTGGGGTCTGTTGAAATAACTGGGCCGTTTTGCTTCTAGAGATTTCTTTGTATTGCAGACAGTAGATACCACAGTTCAGGGCTAGTATTGGAAGGGATCTGCTGCAGGATGCAAACCAGTTTAGCACTGTGCACCAACCCTGATACAGTGGAGAGAAGACTTAGGAGAGAGCTGTTTCTGTTTGGTGTTCTGATGCTGCAGATCCTGAGCACTAATCTGTGAGGGGAAGTGCTGCACAGGGACAGGGGGTTATCATAAGCAAGTAGCTGCTGTCTCTTAGGAGCTAAAAATCCACAAGAGTGCACTGGTTTCCTGCATGTGACCTCAGTCTCTGCAGCTCTTACGTCCTGTGACCAAGTGAGTTCCAGATTTCACAGTCCTTCCCCAGGCAAGGGAATGGGGGAGCAGGGTTGGGAAGAGCTGAACATGAAGGTTCTCTAGGATTTGTCAGCTTGGATCAGTTGCACACAGAGGTCTTGTGCTTCATTGCTAACACAGGGTGAGCTCACTGCATCCTTCTGTTCTGCATGCAGCCCTCACATGCTCCCCTCTGCTCCCAGCACTTCTGCAGTCCAGCCTTGCCACCTCTGTCATGCATGCAGAGCCAACACCCCTCTCCACTGCCCCTTCACAAGGATGGCTTGTGCCCTTCATCCCCTCCTTCCTCAGGTTTATGCAGCCCTTTCATTCTCATTCCTGGGGCTCAGTGCACTTCATGCCATGATTCTCTCTTTTATTTAAGTTTATTTTCTCTTTGTCATGCCAAGAGCTACTGTTGCCTCCTCTTTAGACCTGTGTCCACTTCTCCCTTCCTCCTCATTCCAGGGTTCCTTTCATCCTACCATCTGAGGGGGTTCGTGTGACTTCTTGCCAAACCACTCTGTTTTCCATCTTCCTGTCTTTCTCTTGGAGAAGACTCTTCACTTTGCATGCCACGCTCTAATGGGAAGATGGGCAAGATGAGAGAGGGAATTGCTGAGGTGGAACATACTGTTGTAGCTGCCTTTGCTACCTGCATCACAGTGGACTCTGTATGCCTTTTGCTGTTCTTCTGGTCACCCAAACTGGTTCCTTCCCCTGACACCCAGACCCTCTGGAAAGCCTCAGCTCAGACAGGTAGACTTGCCCTAGGACAGAACTCTCCATCATCAGCTCTGAATTAGATGACCATGGTTAGAGATGATTCTTCAAGTCCCTCATCTGTGATTCTGACACACAGTCAAGAGGAAAGCCTGTTGTGAGTTGGTTACTACAGCCAGTAACATCTCTCCTTTCCTGCAAACAGTGCTGGCCAAACCCCCCGAAAAATGAGGCATGTTTATAACAGCGAGTTGCTGGATGTTTACTGCTCACAGTGCTGCAAAAAGATAAATCTCCTCAACGATTTGGAAGCCAGGCTGAAAAACTTGAAAGCAAACAGGTAAGCAGCCCATTGCACTGCTTTTGGCAATGCCCCCTGGAAATGGCACCAGTTAGTAGCAGGAAGAGAGGAAGAGTGAGCTCTCTCCTTCTCTGTGTCCCATTCTGTCTTACACGAGTGTTGTCCTTACAAAACAGTAAGAAATTTAGAGTTTGACACCTAGCCTGAACCAAAATGCTGTTTTTCATTAGCTAGTAATTCTTTTTCTGACTTAAGGTGCAGACAGGATTAGTAAACTCAGATATTTTAACCAATGAGCTCTTTGGTTGCAGAATGAGAGTGGTATTTCCAGGAATTTTTCCCAGGAAGTGAGATCTGCAGTGCTGCTTAGTGCAGATCTACAGTTAACTACTGCTTTCTCCAGGTGGGAAGGAGGGATCTAGCTAATGCATATAACCTTACATACACCTCTCCTAAAGCTACTGGCTCAGCAGAGGTACTTTATTCCTGTGGGATTTTTTTTTTTTAATCCTTAAGGGAACTTGGAAAATGATCAACTCTTGTGGCAGAAGTTACTTTTGGGATTCTCTGCAATTTCAGCTTTTTCCTTACATTTCTATCTCTGCCACTCCATCCAGTTCTGAGCTGTGCTGAGCACTTGGAAAGTGCTCCCAACATCACCTAGGGTTTTTTGAGGGAATTGTTTGGTGGGATTCTAGCTCCCTCTAGAAACTGCAAGTGAGTTCTGCCTGTTGGCATAATCCCTGGGCAGAGCACACTGCACTGCTGCTGCTCTTGATGGCACACTTGACATGAACAGTGTTCCTGCCCTACAAGGGTCTGCCAACACCCAGAGTGTGACCCACCAGGGCTCTGGGAGGCTTTTGAGGGAGCCTTTAAATGCCTGGCTCAAAGAGAGCAGTGCCACTGAGATGTGACATCCTCATCCTGGGAGATGCAGCAGGGTGTTTGCATCTGGTTCCAGTGCTGTTGTCTGCAGTGGGGACCTTCATTTAGGGAGCAGCAGTCTCTGGCTGCAGAAGGGAACTGTAAAAATGGACAGCACCTCAGTTCCTGTGCTGAACTGGGAAGCATTAAGGGGAAGGATAAACTAACTGTGTATAAAATCATCTAAAAACTGGGAATCTGGATTATATGTCCATCACTAACTCAGTGTCCCATTGTGGTGTTTCTAATGTTAGCTTTGCTCTGATTTACACTCACAAATATCTGCTAAATGTAACAGTATTTGCAAATTGACTTATTAATGATCACAGTAATTTGTGGCTTTACTCATATTTGCATTGTTAGTAACTGCAGCTTTTGATTAAGTTGTTAAAGAATATTGTTCACAGAATCATCTTTTGACTTAGCTAAAAAGGTCAATATTATATTTCATTGTGCAATTAAAATTGAATCAAATAAGTGTTTAATTCCTGTATCATTCCTTCTGTATCCATGTAGCCCTAACAGGAAAATATCAAGCACAGCTTTTGGAAGGTAAGAATCTTCTTTCTGTGAGTACTTGTGGAATCAGTAGTAACAATTCCATAAATGGGAGTAGAAGAACAGAGTAAGGATAAGTTTAGGAAACCAAAGTTGCAAGATAAGCTTTCAAAGGAAGGTGCCTGTGTTGGTGTAGGGATGTTACAGAATATGGAAGCCACTGCAAGTCTTGTAGCAGGCCCCTGAACTGGAATGTTCTGCAGTGGGAACTGCTTGAGATTTCTTTTTTTTGGTTCATTTTTAAAAAATCCTTACCCTATGAAATTTTCTAGGTTAACTGCATCAACCAGTGTGCAGTGGTAACCTTTTTAAAATTTCTGGTAGGGCATATACAATTCAGTACATGGTGTGAATATTTTTTAAACTATGTTAATGCTGGTGGCGGATCCTATCAAAAGCAACAAAGAACTCACTCCCTAGAACTAATGTCATTGACTGTGCTCAGTATGACTTCATTTAGCTACCAGTCTCTTGTAAGACTTGTGCTTAAACAGTTGTAATTGTCACTGAAATGATTGCACAGATTTTAGCATCAGATGTTCAAAGGCTGAAGCCAGACTCTTTGTCCTCCCACCTCATCAAGGAAAATAATTATCCTTCTGATCTTTCAGACAACTCTTCCACAACAGTAACTTCAGCAGCAGTAATGGCAGCACAGAAGACTTGTTCAGAGACAGTATAGACTCCTGTGACAATGATATCACTGAAAAGGTGAGAATCTATGTGCCTTGTGATTAATGGACCCAGCCAAACCCTGCCACAGACCTGCAGCACTGGATGAGGCTCTTGTGTTCACAGTTACCCATGGTCTGAAGTAGCTCATTCCAAATTTCCTTGATATTCCATTTATATTGTGACTTAGCTGTGCAAGCACAGATCTAGGCATTGTTAGTACTTCTTTATGGTGTGTTGCCATTGATCACCCCTGAGGCAGATGCAGGGGCTGGGGAGCTCAGAATTTTGGACTTTAATTTCACTGCTGGCTTTGCAGAGAAATATGCCCCCTTTAAAAAGGGTAGAATAGCTAAATGCCAGTTAGGAACAGTGAAGGGGTGTTTGAGGAGACATTCAAACTCTGTTTCTTTCTACTTCCCCTTCCAGGTAACATACCTAGAGAAGAAGGTGACAGAACTGGAGAATGACAGCCTGACAAATGGTGACCTCAAGAGCAAACTGAAACAGGAGAACACCCAGCTGGTTCACAGGTAACAGAGCCCAGAGCCAGGTCCCCTTACCATGTCAGAGCAGAGCCACAGCACAGTTGCAGGGAAGGAACATCTCTGCCTGGAGAGCATCACCAAGTCTCCTTCCTTAATGCTGACAGATGAAATAAGGCTTCATCTGAGAAGTTAAGCGGAATAGAACTGCCTTGCTAAATTTTCAGCAAGCAGAAGCCTTTCAAACAAGTGTCTTAAACAGAGATATTACTGACTTGTACAGAGCAAACTCTTTGGCTGTAAGAAAGGTGGTGGGGTTGTTTTTTTCCCTTGCATGTAGCAAAAGCAGAAGACTGGGTCATAGTCCCAGCTTCTTGAGACTGAAAGGATAATAGATGAACTGATATGACTTAATTTTATGCTTATTGGGTAGATTAAATACCAGGGGATATACTGGGAGAGATGAAATGCCAGATTAGATGGTGGAGTGAAATAAAGGAATGGGCAGGAAAGAAGGAGGCAATGAAGTTGCACACCTATTTTTTAAGTACTTTTGAAGCTCTTACTGAAATGAGATCTGGTTTCCTTAGAGTTCATGAGCTAGAGGAACTATTGAAAGACCAAGAAACATCAGCAGAACAGACCCTGGAAGAAGAAATAAAGAGACATAGAGAAGCTTACAGCAAGTATGAAAAAGAGAAAGGCACGGAAATCGAACTGCTAAATACAAGGTAACAAACATCTTGGTGCCACCCAGGACAGAGCACAAGGTTTCCCTTTCTTCATGTTTACTTTGCATGTAAAGGTAGGTTGTTCACCACCAGACAGTGCACAGATGGTGAGAGGGAGGTTGGCAGGTCTGTAGAGTAGCTGTGCAGTTGTATGTCTTAATGCCCAAAAGCTTGGAGGATGCTTTACATTAATGCTTTAATCCACATGGCCCATGCAGACAGCTTAGCTGGATATTTGGCATGGATTCAAGGAGGGAATTGTGACCAGCTGTAACAAGCATTTGTTTCTTCCAACTGAATTTCTTTTAGATACCTGTCTTTTAGGAGTACAAGAACCTGAGGGTCAGTTTGGCATTTTGGGCCTCAGACAAACAAACAGCACCCAATAGCTTGTGTTAAAAAGTGCTAAGATTAGAAAGATTTTCTTGTCTGGTCTTTCTATCAAGTGGAAGTGAAATGGCTTTTTAGACCATGCTATTTTGCATCTCTGCATTCTGGAAGAGGTATTTACTACAACATTTTTGTTATTAACACAGGGTTCAGCAACTGGAAGAAGAAAATGGTGATCTGAAAAGCACTGTCACACGTCTGAAATCCCAAACAGAGAGATTAGATGAGGTAACAAAACTGAGTGCTTGAGCAACTTCACAGCAGTTTCATTTGTATTAAGAGCAAAACTCATATAGTGCTTGGCCTGGCTTCTTTAAGTTTTCTCCCTTAAACTGTTGGTGGAATTGGAACATTCAGAGGCAGGAATGTCCTGAGATGAAAACCAGCTTAGGACCAGCTGTGTCTGTAGAGGATGTGTCCTGCCCTTGCAAGCTGGTTAAGAAGTGCCCCATTTATTCCAGGAAAGGCAACGCATGTCGGACAGGTTGGAAGACACAAGTCTGCGACTGAAGGATGAGATGGATTTGTACAAGAGAATGATGGACAAGCTGCGGCAGAACAGGCTGGAGTTCAACAAGGAGAGGGAAGCCACCCAGGAGGTAGGTGTGCAGGGGGATGTAAGGCCAGGCAGTCACATCTCACCTGCATGGAAGCCCATCTGAAAAAGAATGGGCAGACAGGGTGAACACTGAGAATGTCACACCCAGTGAATGTATTGCTGGATTGTGTTTCTATGGGAGGGGGTCCCACAGGGTGATGAATACTGGAAGAAAATAAATGGCAATCCCTGACCCAAAGGGGTTACACCTCTTTGAGAACTTGAAGCCTCAAATGTGTGCCCTAATATTTTCTACACAGTGTTTGCAAGGGGAGTTGTGCTTCTTAGACATGAAGCTTAGCAATCAGAGCAATTTCCAGCTCTGAAGTGGTTTAAATGACCTGTGCTTCCCCAGAAGAGCAAGTGGCTGTGGTGTGGGACTGTGGCCTCAGCCAGGCTCACAGAGAGGGCTGGTTGCAGGGAGGGCTGGTTGTGCTGGAGATCCACTGCCTCCTTGTGTGCCCCCAGCTCATTGAAGACCTGCGGAAGGAGCTGGAGCACCTGCAGCTGTACAAGCTGGAATGTGAACGTCCTGGCCGTGGGAGAAGCTCCTCGTCCAGCCTGAGCGAGTTCAACGCCAAAACCAGGGAGGTGGAGATGGAGCACGAAATAAAGCGCCTGAAGCAGGTGAGCAGGGAAGGCTTCCTTATCCACGGGAAATAAGGGGACTGCCCTGAAAAATGCCTGCAGCTGCAACCCCTAGCACACTGCCTTTAGGTTTGGTCCCCTGCTTCTCACACAAGCATGAGACACACACTGTAGGACTTTGTGCCCTGTGATTCAGGACTTGGCACGGGAGGTAAGAGAGCTGCTGTCAGCTTGCAGCCTCACCATATTGTCATCAAATTACCTGTAATGTTACAATACTATTTATTTTTTTAATGAGACCTCGTAGGAGGAACTGAAAAGCAATTCTCGTCCTCAAATAGGAGAATCAGAAGCTTCGTGACCAAAATGATGATCTTAATGGACAGATTCTAAGTCTTAGTCTTTATGAAGCTAAAAATCTCTTTGCAACGCAAACAAAAGCCCAGTCACTGGCTGCTGAAATTGATTCTGCATCAAGAGATGAGGTAATGTGCTCTTTTAATCAAGTACTACATCCAGGAATGTGTTTTTCAGTGTAATTAATTGTCAAGGTTGAACTATCTGAAGCTGACAGATGAGCAACAGAAAATTCTGGTTTTCTGGGAGTTCAGGAGTGTTAGAAGATCTGTCTAGATCCATCTAGAAGATGCCTTAAATCTCACAGTATTTTGGGATGGTCCTTGTAATATAACTCTCCCATTTCTCTCTCCCAAATAAATGGAATTACTAGAACCTCAAAGAGCTGTTTTTAACATCATCTGTCTTGCAGGGTACTGTGATAATACGACATTAATTTCATACTGAAATTACCTTTCTGTTGTAGATTTAGTTCTAAGTTACTTCAGTAACTTGGCTCTCACTTAGATCTAAATTTGAGCTATATGTTCCATATATCCCCTGTTAGCAGAGCTGAATTCTTGGAGAAATAAGTAGTTTGCAAGGAATAACCTGGTAATGCTTTGGAAGATATTCTGGGAGGCCCATTTGTATGTGGGCTGGGTCCAGCTGAGGGGCTTCCTTTGAGCTCCAGGACAGATTGTGAGATCAGGCCTGTGGGTACGTAAGAGCTCCTGGGGAAGAAGACTGGTTAGTGGTGAAGGAGATTAAAAGGAATTGTTTGCCCTTTATGCTCTATTTCTTCCAGACAGAACTCCCCATTTCTTCATCAAGGGCAGTCCTGAGACAGGCCTTTTACCCAGTCTGTACTTGAATGACCTGTCAGCCTTAGCTCCTGGGCGGGCCCTTGAAGTGAAGTGCATACTTGAGTTTCTTGCTGAACTAGAGCATTGTGAAGAAAGGCTCTTTAATTGTTGATCTCTAATTAGGTAAAAGCAAATTAGGCCTTTGCTATTGTCAAGAAAAATCTGACTTTCTCCCTCTGCATCTCGTGAGTCTGGCTCATGCAAGGGATAGCCAGCACTCCCCCTTGAAAGGAGGGAAGTGCCTGACAGCCCAGGCTCAGTAAAACCTCACAGACCTGCATAAATTGTTCCATTGTGCCATTTTCCCTGTCTAATATAAATATTAAGGTAAGAAGCTGCAGATTCAGGGTGGGACTTAGGTGAAGGCTGATGAAAATGGACATAAAGTATTTAGTGGGTTGTTCTTGAGTATGTGGATGGTTGGTTTGGGGGGTTTTGTTAGGTTTTTGGGGTTTTTTTCTTGAGAGAGTGTATGCATATGATACAGAGGCAGCCCATATTGTTCCCAGTGCAAAACACTGAAATATTTGTTCTGTTCAGCAGCTTTTTCTTTCTCAGCAAAGAGCTTTAGATTTCAGGAGTATCATGAATCTCTTGCACTGACACAAGGAAGCTCATCCATGGTGAGGATACAGGATGGATTGGCCTGTTAGATGGGGAATTTGTTTCACAATGACCTGCCAGAAGTTCACTTGATGATGACTATTCACCACCTTCCTTGACAGGAAAGATCTGTAGCATACAGATTGTTTCTAATACAGATACAGGGAGGAGCTAGAGGTAGAAAACCTGTCACAAAAGGGTGGTCCTGAGCAGGCACTAGTCTCTCATAGGTCTCAATTTCATGCTGTTATGTAGACTGGAGAGAATATTTCAAGAGTAACTTGGAAATGTTGTGTTTCAGCTCATGGAAGCCCTCAAAGAGCAGGAAGAGATAAATTACAGATTGAGACAGTATATGGACAAGATCATTTTGGCAATCCTGGACCACAACCCGTCAATCTTGGAAATAAAGAATTGAAGAGAATGTGAGAAGGAAAAGCAGCAACTGCCTGATATTTCTGCACATGCCACTGGATCTAAACACCACTCTGATACTGTAAATTAATCTATAAATATATATATACACTACATGTGAGTGTGGGTGCGCGGGTGTGTTTATATGACGTTTGGTACACTGTTATTTGTCATTGAATTGGCTTGGTTAGACTTTTTCCATGCACTTTCAATACCTGTGATAAGATGGAAACTGTATATTAATGTAATAACAATATAACTGGATCATGCTGTTTTAGATACTGGACAAAATGACTCTACCTCTAGTTGTAAAGGTAAAAAAGACAATGGAAACATATGGATGTGGCCCTAACTTTAGGAGCAAGAATTTTTTCTTCGTTCTTCCAGGAATTTGGGTACCACAAACCAATTGACATACCCAGGTTCAGTTCCTGACTGGTGCTGACTGTGTAATTTACTATTTGATTAACTTTTGGTACTTCAACCACACATCGGGTTAAAAATAAAAAAACCACAACAAAAAGCAAACTTTGGGAAAAGACACAAAGTAAATGGGAAGAAGAGGAAGACACTGCATATTTGTGAAAAATCACCATCCACTTGTTTGCCACTGTCAGCACAAAGTGCTTTTGATGTCAGATCACTTTGGAGCCTGCTTGGGATGCTCTGAGCCAGCCTGCTCCTTAGTGTGTGTGCATGTGTGTTTTTTATGCCGGGGGGTCCCTGTAGCATTGAGGCAAAGAGCTCTTCCCATCTGTTCCCCTATTTTCAGGGGTGTATCATGGGCCATTAAGATGAATTCTGGGATCCTGCCCCTTCCCCTCACCCTGATTTTAAAGGTTTCACTGAAGGAACACATTCTGGTTCTTACCAAAAAAAAAGAAAGCAGGTTAAAAAAAAAAATTGCATGAAATATCTCACTTCAGGGGAGGAGGAGAAGGAGGAGGAGCAGCCCTTGACATCACGTGCTGAGTTGCTTTTCCAGCCCATATAGCTGCACTCCCTTGAGAATGAGGTTTTTTGGGCAGGCTGTGGAGGGGCTCAGCTGGTTCCTGACACAGGTGGAGGGCAGTCTGTGTGGAGTGGCTCTTACCTCTAGGGCAGGATGAAGAAGGAGCTTGGTCTTGCAGGAGTTACCAGTCCAGACTGAGCACACACGTGCATGTCTAAGCTCTAAACAGGGAACACATCCCCATTTAGATGAGCAGCTGTGCAGGTGCTTCACTTTTAGTGTACTGAGAGTGCTCAGAGAAGTCAGTGCAACAGGACATAAGCTTTAAAGTTGAGTTTATGCTTAAATGCTGCCTTAAGTAGGAACGACTTCAACATGTGCCTGTGTTCTCCAGAGCTGGATCTGTGTACTGTAGGGCTAGGACCTTTTTAATTAGTAATGTAGCTTATATAAGGAGCTTATGGAATTGTTTGGGTAGTTGAATGCTGGAAACAAATTTTATTCCATGCACTTTTTTTTTAAAGTAAAAATTTTACACTTTTGATTCACACCAACTGGCACAGAAAAATAGGCCCGAGCATCTGGCTTTCCCCAGTGCATAGAGATGTTTCCTCTATTGAATTCACTTCCCAGAAGAATGTTACAGTAGCAATGACTGTGCTTTTCTGTGTATTTCTTGCTGTTGGCAGTGTCCTGCCCCTAGTATTCTCTCGATGTATCTTGGTGTGTATATGTGATGCATTTTTCCTGAATTTGAATACATAAAACTGTATTCAGTTATGGATGTAAATATATATATATATTTTTTTCTGCAATCTCTGTGCTCTTGCCTTCAGTGCTGTGTTACTGGAGTGATGGGAAGCAGGGGACGTGCTGAAATCAGGCTTTCTTGAAGGCAAGAAAATAAAAACAGTTTGTTTCTATGTATCTGCATTAGGCAGGTGTAAAGTAAGTGGAAAGAGAGGGACCAGAGGAATGGCTGTGGGACACAACACCCCAGCACACAAAGGTGTCTGCAGGAGAAGTGGTACAGTCTGGTTCAAACAGTGATGTCTCGGGGCTGAGTTCCTGAGGCTCTAGGGCAATCTGGAGACTTTAAAACCACTCCTTTGCCACCTGGGAATGGTGTGAAGTGTCCTGTGCTACATTGCAGCAGGTTCTGTTTGTGGGGAAGCAGGTGGAACGCCGTGGAAACCCCAAACATCTGCCTTTCTGCTGCTGCTTTTGGGTGTGCCACCCAGAAGGCAGGAGAGGAGCAGTTCAGCCACTTGGTGCTACCTGCCTGCAGGACTCCTCACCTGCACTTCAGTGATGCCATTTCCCTCTGCCTGGTGCTGTGTGTGGGCTGTGCCAGGGACTTTTGCTCTTTGTGTGGGCCACAGAGGACTCTTCCACATCGTGGTGGCTGTTGCTAACCTGCTGTGCCAGGTAGGGCCCTGCTTCTGGAGCTGACTGGGTTTGGGAGGTTACACTGCTCTCCTGCTCTCCTCTACTGGATTTAAATATGAGAGAAGTTGTTACAGTTTAGGCTAGTGACTGAATGTTTTCCCCTAATTATTTTTTAAGTAGACTGGACTTGGCTTCAAAGTTTTAATAATCTAAACCCCATTCCCATTAGGGTGGAACATCAGCAAATGTTGAGGACTGTTTCACTGAAAGCAGAGCCTGGCTTACTTCACTGAGACCACCCATGGACACAAACAGAAGACATGACTTTAGTGACAGCCAAGTTTTTGTGCAGGTAATTATATGTAAGAGGTGAATAGTCACTAGTAGTGGCTGAAATCCTGAAAGGGATATTCTAGCCAAGGGTTCCCAGCAGTGGATTTTCTAAAATCTTGCAGGACTTCTGTACCCAAGTGTGTTAGTATTTAGAAGCTCTTCCTTGCTTCATTGTTTGCATTTGAAGAGTTGTCTTACCACCATGTTGGTGGTGTTTGTAGCTCTGTTTTATCATGTAAAGGAGTTATCCTTCTGCTCCTGTGGGGCCCTTGCTGTGGTACTGGTGAAATACATACCCAGATAATTGCTGTGTTTGACAAATAATGTGAGTTGGAGGTGGGAGAGGCATTTCACTCACAGATACATTTTTATCTGTCTGAGGTATCCACCTCTAAAAATAATAATTAGTAGTTGCATTCTTAGAACTGAGTAACTACAGATATTCAACCAACCTGTCTTGTAATTCAAGCCCTGGAGAGCCCTTCTATCTCAGAAAAGAAGTCATCACATTTTCTGACAAGCAGGTAACTTGGTAAGAAGGGATCACTTGATGAGTCACTGGGGCAGGGGAAGAGTAACCTGACACTGCTGGTGCAGAGAGTGTGTACTTTGATCAGGTGTCAGACAGACACTTTGGCAGAACAGACAGGAGATGTGGTGATAGGGAGGCACCACTTTGGGTGTCTGTTCTCTGATAAGTTTGAATTCTTTGCTATTCTGCCTTTGTACTCTCAGGCCAGCTGGGGAAGCACAGCCTGCCTCTGTCAGTGTTGCTGGTGGTGGAACAAGGGCCTCAATTCCCTGGGTAAATAGCTCCAAACACAGAAATGTGGTATCACCACTGTTCTAGCAATACACAAAGGCAACAAGCATTCCTGTGTCAGACTTGTGCTTCCAATTTAACCCTTGGGGACACAAACACAATCCCAGGTTCTGTATCTTGACCTGGTCCTTAGCTCATCCGGCCTTAGATTCTGAAAAGCAAAGTGATATTCCGGTCAAACCAGTTGGAAACCACTGCAGGTATTTCTGTACAGTGGAAAAAATGACTGGCTTTTGGCTGGAGGCTGCCCTTGGTCAGGGTAGCCCCACACACAAGGGACTGCAGAAAAATTACCCCTTTCAAAACTTGCACTTAGGAGTACCTGAAATGTAGTCTCTCCAGATTTTTCTGGTATTGACTGCATCCCTCCAGACTTCAGTCTTCAGCTGCTGCCTAGTTTTGATTTCAGAGTAATGCTTATTCAAAACTGCTTTGATATCAAAAGATTTTTCAGCTTTTTTAATAACTTCTATTAAAGACTCAAACTGTTTAAGCATTTGTCCTATTTTGAAGTGCAGCAGTGACAAAACTATAACTGTCCCACCTATTTTAAGGAATTTTTTTAATAAGCAAATTTGTAGCAAGTCTCAAAAAAAACTTCCCATCCAGTGCACTTTTGCTGCCAGCTTTCCTTTCGTGGTCTTTGGGAGAAATTCAGATGTTTCTCAGCCAGCTCTGTAGGGAGCTGAACACAGCATTATTAATTCTCAAAGATATGTGTATCAACAAATATTTTGCTGTCTGAGTGCAGCAATGCTCCATTTACTTTGGGAGAACTGCATTGCTCTCCAGAGAGGATCTAGACCTGCAGTGTTTAGGCTCCCTAATCTGGTTTGTAAATGAGGGCTTGGAAGCTGATACATAAACACACACTGAGGACTGCTACACCAGGCACTGCTCAGCAGTCTCTGCATCCTATTGCTGTGACATGTGATGAGCCTTAAGAACCAGAATTTACAAATAAAAGAATGCTTCTCCCCCTTCTTTGATGGCAGTGAATATACAGTGGTTTTCTCTTAAAACAAATACTGTATGGTGTGGTCTGAGGGTTTTTTTCCAAGGAAGGAAGGAAGTAGCAGCTGATCAAACAGTTGCCAAATCAGTGGCTTGGCTTATATTGATTTAAGTGAAAACTTGACTCAAACTTAACTGAGCAGCTCCTGGTGTTAGTAGCAATGCTTGTATTCTCCTCAAGTCATTTGTTTCTCAAGAAACACTGTCAAGAAGTCATGGCAGGTGATGTAACACAGCTGGTTTTAAAGGATATAGTTCCACAGTTGCTGACTTTTTGTTCCTTTGCATCATCCCTGGGGTTTTTTCCTCAGTATTTTTGAATTCAAAGTATTGATCTTGGGAGCAGTTTGGTGTTGAAGTGGGTGTGGGTTTCTATTTAATGAAACTCTGCACGTACCTTCAGAGTTTGAGAAGGACTGCAGTAGGTGTTGGGTCTGGATGCTGTCATTCTGCATAATGCACTGGGAGTTGCTCTGATGTGCAAGAGAGTTGTGTCTTTCTGGGATTCTTCCCCAGTATTTTTCCTGTTGACATTTGCACTCTCGGTCTTGTCCTCAGCCACTGTGCCCACTGTCAGAGTGTCTTTGTGCCTTGGGGCAGCACTTTGAGCAGATGGGAGGGGCAAATTCAACATTCTTGGCTTTAGCTACTAAGATAAGAATTTCAGTCCTGTCCTTGCTTTTTGTGTGTATGGATTGTGTCCCATATCCATGACAGAATGTTGTAGCTGATTCTCATGGGATGCAAGCAGGTAGGGTGGGTAAGTCTGAAGGTGATACAGGTATGGGATTGCTGGGATGCGATGCAGCTTTTGCCTGGATTCTGTGCAGGTGTCCCACTGCTTGCTGTACCTCCACCCTCTGAGAGGCACATCCTGCAGCTGAGCCTGGCTGGCACATCCTGTAGGGAAAGGCAGCAGCTCGTGAGGACAGAAATATCTGCAGCCAGGGCCACGGTACCAGGGTTTGCCACAGTGTGGAGCCACCTGACAGTGCTGAAAACCTGGGGTTTCAGCTTACTGGCTTAAGTGTGGAGGGTTTGCTCAACTGCCAGAGTAGTAGCTGTTCAAACATCCAGTTAGAGATTACTTTTGACTTAAACTTTAAACCTCATGAAAACACCCAGTAACGAACATGGGCTTCTATGGCATAGCTTGGACACCTGCCCCTAGAAAGTGTTTCTGGTTGGTGTAGGTGTGACAGTGACCCTGGCAAACCCCTCAGAGCTGCTGTGCCCCATGGAGGGGCAGGTGACTGTCCTTGGTGACACCCACTCAGTGTGCAGAGGGCAAGGGGGGCAGGAGGGCTGAAGTTCCTCTTCCCAGGGTTCTTACACTACCCAGCATCAGCCCTGTTTTATTTAGTACCTTATCCATAGCTAAATTATTCTGGCTGTGGAGAAAGGATGCCAGAGGGGAACCAGGAATTTCATATCTTGTGAACCTGCTACAGGGCAGTAAATGTTGCACTGATGTATGTTTAAATACTGAGACATTTTGGGAATTACTGTAAAATCAGTTGTGAGAGCCATTTGTTTTAATTCGTTGCACAGACTACCCACGTTTTTTGCATGGTTACATATTTTAGTACTTGTGCCTTTTACTTCTCTGTTGTGAGGATATGTTTTATTTTCACATTTTATGGTCTGTTTTGGGCACTTTTTATATACACTTCTCTCGTTTGATCATCTGGTTTCTTGTAATGTACATGTGTATATATGAAATAGATCAGATTTGTATTCATGTGCCTCTGAGATGTAAAAAATACTCATTTTGTACAGGTTTTTTTAGAAGCACTAGATCATGGTCTGAATTACGTAGCAAATGAAATTTAACATAATTAGCAGTTCTTTGTCTTCTTTTAGAAATGTTGTGTCAGATGGCTGGTCTCTTTTGTAAGGCAATGTTACATGCACACTCCGCAGATTTATTGTTCTAGTATCGTTATGAGACCAATTCTATCCACTTGTTGGCTTCAGTTAATTCAAAATAATAAAACACTTAACTAAACGTTATGGTCCTGACTTTGGCAATTATAGTTTTTATTTCCATTAAAGCCAGTTTGCTTCTTTTTGTACTTGAAATGGACACCAGACCAAAACTTCATTTAAACATATTGCTCATTTCAGGTTAACTTCAGTTTTGGGATTATTTTTGTGGGGTTGGGCAAGTGATTTACTTTGCCTATTGAACTGGAAAAAGAAATAGCATTACCAGTTCATAGATTTGCCCTCTTGGAGTGCCTAAAATGTTTTAGATTATCCTTCTGTTCCCTCCCTGGCCTCTGTTTCCCAAGGACAGACCCTGGATCTGCATGACTGGAGAACTTGAGTGTCTTGCTTTTCACATTTTGGCAAATGCTGAACAAACTCCTTCCCTTGGGGTTTGTGGCACAGCACTGTCCTGCAGCACTTGGGGAGCTCAATAGATGTGTTGTGAGACTGGACATCTGTAACTCTGGCAGCCAGGGACCTGGTCCTAGAAGTGTCCTTCTCTCCCACCAGCTTCTTCTCGAGCTGCTGATTTCATTTCTGGGGTGTTGACCCCTCATCTGGCAAGATCCTGGAATTGTTCCCTCTCTCACACCTTGTGCTCTATCAGTACCCCACTCACCAGCCCCCAGACACAGTGAGATAATAAACTGTGGGAAGTCACAAGGAAGAAATCATCAATATCCCCTAAGTTTTACTAAACACAGAGTTTTGATCTCTAAAATAGTATATTCTGCTCTCATGGAGCAGAAGTTTTTGACTGAATTTGGCATCCCTTTGACAGAATACAAAGCTGCCTTAGAAGCAGTGAGGTGGGTTTATTTTTTCACTTTAAAGGCAGCTTGGTACAAAAATGAACAAAGTCCACTTGCTCCATTGTTACTGAAAAAAAGCAGCCAGCAAAAGTGGCATAAGACTATTTTTAATCTCATTCTATCATTGACACCACCAGTGAAGTGATGTCAGTACTGTTGCAATGTGCCATTACACTGTTTTCTCTGAATTTTCTTGAATTACTTTCTGGGGACAATGAAGCTGTCCTTGCTGACGTGGATCCTTCAGGTAGCTGTAATGTATGATCAGACATGGAAATAAATTCTTTGCTTTCCCTGCATGACTAAAACGTTGTCTGTGGTGGGTGACTGATTTGATATCCCTCCTTACCTTAACTCCTGGTCCACATGTATTTCTGTGCTTATTTTTACTGACCCCTGGGGCTGATGGGCACGGGCTGTGACTGCTGATGTGGGGAGGGCACAGCCCCAAGCCCTGTCCTGAGGGAATTGGGTCTGACCACAGCCAGCTGTGCCCACCCCAGGGCATGGGCTGGAGGGGGAGATTGGGGGTAAATTGAAGCCACCTGTGCCGGGAGAAGCAGCCTGAGGGAAAGCTCTGCCATGGCCTGTTCTGGGAGAAGCTGAGGCGCCCAGGTGTGCCTGGAGGGGCCCTCCTGGGGCAGGACAGCAGGGATTGTCCCTGAGGTTGGTGCTGGGACACCTTGGGTACATCTGGGAGCTGTCACTGGTGCCATGTGGGGAGACAGAGCAGCCCCTCAGGCCGGGACTCGCCACATTCCCTGACGGAACAGGCTCTTTGTGAGGGCAGGATGTGAAGGACACACCGCGCAGGGCCCACTCGACCAGCACTCACAGGTAATTTGTTTTGTTTTCTGTTTTAAATCTCCTGTTTTGAGTCATCTTACGTGGGAAAAACGGGGCCTTTTTGTTGTGTGTTGGGGATACTCTGGGAATGGAGCAGAGCAGCCTTGTGCAGCTCCAGCCCTGTCCTACCTGCCTTTGTGTTGGAGGAAACCATCAAGGCTGGCCTGGCAACCCCAGCAAAGCCCACACGGCCGTGGGTGCAGGTGGCTCAGGGATGTGTTTCCACAGCGGGTTTATTGGGTTTGAAATTTGGCTCCTGAAAATCTGCTGCTCCCACCCCCAGCCTGCTGCTCCCTCAGGTGTCATTTGTGCCCTTTGAGGTAATCGTGTTTCACCTGTGTGAAAGATGGTGAAGGGAGTAAAGCCAGGGAACTGAGCCTGGGGCATAGGATTGAAAATACAAGGTGGTAAGATCTCTGCCTCCAGCTGGGCTTGGAGCAAAGGAGAAGGGGAAAGGGAATTTCGAAAAGACTTCACTGATCAGTTCAAGCCTTGCAGGACAATTTTTTCATTATGAAACATTTTAGTGATCTTCAAGTGATCATAGCATACCAAGCAACTTTAATTTGGCTGTCAGAAGTCTCTAAAGCTGGTATATCTCTTTTACACTATCACCACATGTGGCTGTAGGGCAGCTTTTCTCACAGTGGGCATAGATACTTGGGGAATCAGAGCAAAGATAGTGTATGAATAATCCATGGAGCAACCTACCTGTGTGTTATCTTCTTAGGCTTTCCCATTCCCAGATTTCTCCCAGCAATGAGATGTTGGATATACAGATTTATAACTGCAGGCTCAAAGAAAACTCCCTGCTGTGTATGCTAAACTACTTCACCAGAGAGATGTGGAGCAGTTTTGTACCCAAATCTCAGCACCTCAGGCTAATGTGATGTACTACTGACCTACTTCCAGATCAGTTACACACTGGTATGCAAGGAGGACACAGTGGGAAAGCAACTCACCTGTTACTCTGGGGATAGGAATCATCAACCCCATGTATCACAAAGTCTGTAATAGTTTCTAACAAATTATGCTGGTTTTACTGGGCTGGGGAGAGCCATGACCCTGGGGTCATTTTACAGCCAGAAATTAAAGCTCAAAACTCCCGGGAGGTGATTATTGTCTTGCTCTTACCTTTTGGGAGAAGGGAGGAAGGGGTGAGGGTTTGAGGGCAGAGAGGTTAAATGAGGCAGTAGCAAAGTAGAAAATATATTGCAGGAGTTCAGACTCCTGAGAACTTGCACAGTGACAAGGAGGGCTGTTACAAAGAGGAAATACATCTCATGTGAGTCCAACTCCTGTAGTCTGGCAGCAGGCTCTGATCTCCTCATGTTGTCTTGGCTGACACATTTTGTTCAGCATAGCAGTCTCAAAGCCATGACGTTCAGTGCTTTCCTTTGCTCTCTTCACTATTCTTGATGGCCCATGTTTCAACATTTTCCTGAATCTCTGATGGCAGCTGGGATCTGCAATGTGTCACCCCACTCTAAATGTTTTTTGACCCATGCAATGCAGTGGGGACTCTCCCAGCTTGCATAACTCGGGTGAAATTTATCCTTAGAGCCTTGGATGCAAAAAAGAGGTTAGAGCATGTGACTAGTAAATTGAAGACTGTCCCAGATGTATAACCATGACTATTTGGGTTAATGGTGATTTTAAAACAACTTTGCAATGATAATTATATCAGCACGTCCTCTGGCATGGTGCTTATTTCCCTCACACCGAGATCTTTGTGCCTTAGCTCACTGACTGACAAGGCAGTTTGTATTTTGAGGCAATAGTGTGTAACATAAGGGTTATGAGTCAGAGTACAGACTGTTTCTGAAGAAACAGAGGAGCTGGGCTCTGGCACCAGCGGAGGTAAATGGAACTCAGCTGCTGAAAGGCTGCACTCGCCCTCTCCCTGTTGTACTGGTTGTGTTTTATGAAACACTGTCTCTCTTGCCACCCTGTGGCTTTTCTTAACGTGCTCAGGCTTTTATTTAAAACCTGAACAGTCAGCAGGCAGGGCTGCTCTCAGGCCCTCAGGAATCCTCTGGTCTGCCTGGGCACTTGTTCCACGTGACAGAAACAACACCTGGCCAAGCCTGTCCTTCAGGCTCTTGGATCCAAGTGTGGACTGAGGAGTGGAGCTCTGGTTGTGCAGAGGGGAGCTGCCCTGAGGGAAAGCAGCAGCAGAGGAGTTTGCTTTCATTCATGGAAATACTGTGTAAGTGTGGGTTAAAGGTGCAGCCCTGAAGCCCCCCCTGCAGGGGTCCCAAGCCAGGGTGCAGGAAAGCTTCCCCCCAGCAGAAAACAGCTGGGCTCTTTCCATTGCTCTGCCAGAGCTGGGGAGGGAGGAGGAGCATGCCAGGGCTGCCCTGTGCAGGGAGAGGTGCTCAAACACCCACCACCCGAAATGCAAAGTCCAGGGCCATGGAGGGGACAGGATGTGGCTTGAAAACAGCTGCGAGTCCTGCAACCCCAAGAGCTGCTGCCATCCTCCTGTTTTCAGGCCCTGGGTGTCACTGGGATGCTGAGTTCTCAAGCAGCTGTGGCCTCAAAAAAGTAAACCTTAGCAGCAGAGACAGGCTTGGGTAGATTTGGTACAATATTTGTATGAACACCTTATAATGGGACCCTGAGGAAAGCAACTTTTCCTCTTTGGAATGAGCTGCTCAGACCTCACGTGGCTGGTTTATTTGAGCAAGGAGAACACTGCAAACACAGGATGCATTCCTGTAATAAAGGTTGTGTAACTCGGCTCTGATTTGACAGAGAGTGGGGCCTGGTTACAGATTCACAGTATAAAGCAAAAATAGAGATTCTATTATGTCACATTGGTGGTAGGTTCTAACTCTGCCTGGAGATTTTTTTTTTCTCTTTGGTTGGTTGGTTTAGTTTGTGGTTTTTTCAGGAGGAATATGTAAGCTAAAAAACAGCAGATTGCTTTCTGCTGCCCAGCATTGGTTGAAAACTAGAAACCAGGATGAAAAATTTCAATGCAAAGCTAAATAATGGTTCAAAACCACAACCTTCAAATTCTTCCCTCAGCTACTGGTGATAAAAATGAGAACTGATTCATTTCTTGGGTTTTAACCAAGCATTAGCCATAAGACTAATATTTGGTATCTGGAAACCCAAAGGAGGAAATATTAATAATGCAGTATTGTATTTATGATTTATGCTATTATGATTTGGCTGTGTAAACACAAGAGAATGGGATTGAAGTAAAACGTGAAAATTCAGTCTGAATGTCAGGAAACACTTCCTGAAACAAAGTATATTAGATTGCCTGATGGTGTCCCAAGGGAAGGGGGGGAAATGCCGCTGCTTGGCTCGCAGGGAGGAGGCGCCGTGACGGTCCCACCATCCCCCGGTGTCCGATCCCACTCTGCTCCTGCCCTCGGGGCATCCGAACGGGGAGCGGGTGGCAGGGCTGGAGGTGGGAGCTCGGCATTGCTCTTCTCACGCCGAGCAGCCGCTGTTTGTCACCCGAGCCACCTCCGCGTTCCCGCAGCGAGGAACTCCGGCAGGGAGAGAGGAGAGCGAGCCTTCCCCGGTAACGCCGCGGAGTCGGAGCGACAGCGGGGACGGGTTTTTGAGGAGTCCCGCTGCGGGGAGACGGGGCAGGGACCGGGCAGACGGGGAGGACAGGGTCCGGGCAGGGATAGGGTTCGGACAGACGGCAGGGACAAGGTCCGGGCAAGAACAGGGTCCGTGCAGACGGGGAGGACAGGATTCGGGTAAGGATAGGAGCCGGGCAGACGGCAGGGACAGGGGTACTGCCCACCCGCATCCCCTG